>LOJH01057101.1:0-11602 GCA_001685095.1 Ellobius talpinus | reverse complement strand
ACAAATATCATATGTACTCACTCATAAGTGGCTTTTAGACAAAAGCAAAGAAAACTAGCCTATAATTCACAATCCCAGAGAACTTAGACAACAAAGAGGACACTAAGAGAGACATACATGGATCTAGTCTACATGGGAAATAGTAAAAGACAAGACTTCCTGAGTAAATTGGGAGCATGGGGACCATGGGAGAGGGTTGAAGGGGAGGTGAGAGGAAGGGAGGGGAATGGGGAAAAATGTAGAACTCAATAAAAATAAAAAAGAAAGAAATTAAAAAACAAAACAAAAACAAAAAATAATTAGGGAAATGTACCAATAATAAATATATACGAGCTTACTAGCAGAGTTTCAAAATACATAAAGCTCAAATGTATTGAATTAGAAGGAGGAATAGATAAATGCAAGTCATAGTTGGCAACATTACCATCTCTATCTCTCCATAATTAATAGAATCAATGTACATATGCACACACACAAATAAGCATGGGAGTAGAGAATGTGAGGATTATCCACAACTAGTTAGATGTTCACTAAATAATATACCTAATGAAGGAGGGATGCACATTGTCAAGAGTAGACAGCTATGCTCCAGTCATGTGACACTGTTGAAGTTACAGTCAACATAAAGAGGAGACTGATGGGTTAAAGAGCTCAGAAGGGGCTGTGTATAAGCAAGAACGCTACAGGAGGTCAGCATGAGGAATGTGACTTGATAAAGTCAATATTCTGCCTGGAATATTGTGTTACAGTTTCACCCTATTTTAGTATTTGGAGAAACAGGATAAAGTAGCTAGGACACCTGTATTATTTCTTTCAACTGTATAAGAATCTGTAATTATCTCAAAATAAAACTTTTACTAAAGTAATAGTCAAAAGATATTCTGACCATTTCACCCAACATCTTAGTACATTTAAACATAGATTGTCAATTGTAAAGGCATTTATTATATAAATCCTTACTCTTCATTTATTTGAGCCTCGGGTGTCTGTCCTGCTCCACTGATCTGTCTGTCTAGTCCCCTGACAGTATTAATCATCTTTGTTTCACAATACCGTGTGAGCTGATTTCACAGTATTTTTCTCCACTTGCCTTCCTTTGTTCTTATGCATGTATTCTTCTAGATGGACTCTGGGAAGACTACCTGTCCCTACCTAAAGGGGTCCTCAAAAGCCCTCTTGGGGTTCAAACTGGAAACCACCCCTTTTGCAGATGGATTTTGAGTGAATGAACACATATGCAGAGCATCTAGATCTTGGCTCTGACTATGGTTTTCCTCGCCTATGGATTTTATTACTCAATTTATTCTGATGTGTCTGATACTATGAAGGTAAGTATTAAAATGGTATTCACCTCCCTTTATTTTTCTGGCTGCTCATTGCTAATGTAGAGAAAAATCTATTGTGCTTTTTGTTGCCTATATTATATATTTTTTCTAAATTGTTTTTAATGTTTTATACTCCAGAATTTTATGTTTTCTATGCTTTCAGTTATCTCATTAGCAAAAGAAATTCTTTATACCTATCAATGACAAATATTTTGGTCATAATACATTAACCAGCAATGTATTATTGAATAATAATCACAATAATAGCTTCTCTGTCTTACTATTGATTTTAATTTAATTTAATTAAGTGGGTTCAGGCATTACAAGGATTACTGCCGGTAATTTTAAAAGCATATTTGCATAATGTAGTCACTGACAACAACTGTGGCAACTGCCATACATTTTTATTTTAATCTATGAACGTAGCTATGTTGATAGGGTTCGGATATTGACCTACCCCAGCATTCTGGAAATAAGCTGTGTGGGTGACCATTACTTATATTTTCCCCCTTTTTGTCATCCCTTCCTACCCCAAGGTCTACATTCTGAAACATTTGCCTTGGGGTTTAAAGCATTCTTGGAGCATTTCTCCAGAAGGGATGCATCTCAGACAGAAATGAAACGACCAAATCCACCATGACCCTGGTGTCTCAGGTGCGTGTGGATCCTAGGTGCTGCAGTTCTTAGCTTTTCCTCTTCTGTCCTTACGTCTCATGCAGCAGCTGGGGAGACAAATGCCAGTCTGACTTTCCCTTTGAAAAGAATTTGGCTGTTTGAGAGCTTTCCAGTGTGTTTTACTCATTAAAACATGACAACTGTGTGAAAGGCACCCTTCTAGGCCCAAGGTAAATAGAGAGTGTACAAGCCTTGCTCTTACATGAGGAGTTGCTATGACTTAGTATATGTCTGAGCATAGGTGGGATATGAGCCACCCATGTCATCTGAAGACCAATGTCATCCTTTGATATTGTTTCCATGTTAGGTGTCTTTGCAGTTCGCTAACTTGAGTCTTCAGAGGAACACTTCTTTATTCATCTTATGAATGTTTTAGGTATTAATATACCTTTTCTGTTACAGAATGTGTTCGGCAGTTGGGGGTGTGTGCACAATCTGGGGAAAATTTCTTAAAATACTCTTCTTCTGCTTTCTTACTTTATTAGGTGTGTTTTAACTTTAAGTCATCTTCCCAGTGGGGTTCAGATCCAATTGCTGAGATGTCAGATGGGGTAAGAGGAGCTCCAGGAACAGTGAAGACTGATCCTTTCATCTACATGGTTGGCAAATAAGCATCACACGGGGCCCATCTGCCCGTTCTCCTCTGGTCTAGTGACCCTATCTTTGTAGGAGCATCACATGCGGGGGCGTTGAAGAGCTGGGAGAGCAGGAAGGAGGCAAAAGCTTCTGAGAGCCATGCTCACCACAGGTTCTGTTGCCATGATGCCATGATCATCTTTCCAGAGCTACTAGACAGCCTGAGCCTCATTCTCCTGCAACTGCCAGGCTTCTAAAAGAAATGAGGGTTGCCACGGGAGGCTCGTAGAAGCCTAAAACACCACATTTCCTTCTACCTATTTTGCTTTTCTGTCACAAGTGTAACTATTTCTAATAAGGGGCAATAAAGAAATGTCTGTGCGTCCTGAATAATTAAGTCTGATGAATATGTGTAAAAGAGATTTGAAGGCTGTCAGGTGGTGTTCATATCTCCTTAGGAAACCTCACACTTACTGGATTTGTGTTATGATCCACTGGTCGGAGGCCTTCACACAGACAGGTGAGATGGATGCAGGAGCCACCCTGCTCCTGCAACAGTGTCTGTTGGGAGTTTAAAGGTCCTTGTGCCCACAGACCTCCAGAAAGATCAGGAATGTTAAGCATGCAAGATTGTCCTCTTGAAGGAAAGGACTTAGAACCTGTTTCTCCATTCAGAAGGTGGAGTTTGAACTTTCTTTGGACTGCAAACCAGCTCCTAAGTAAAGACATGGAAACTTATTAATTATGACTGCTTGGTGTCAGCTTACGCTTCCCCACTAGCTATTTTAACTTATTTTAACCTATTTATAGTCATCTATGTTTTGCCATGGGTCCTTTTACCTTACTTTAATTCTTTATGTTGTACTTTCCTGCTTTCTCCGTGTCTGGCTAGCTGGTTCCTGGTATTTCCCTGTTGTCTCTTTTTCTTCCTTGAGCCTAAGCTCCTCCCCTTACTTACTCTCCCTGCTCCGAAGTTCCACATATACCTCTTCTCTTGCTATAGGCCATTCAGTTTTTTATTGGACCAATCAGGTGCCTTAGGCAGGCAAGGTCAACCAGCAGCACACCTTTATATAATTAAACAAATGCAATACACTTTTACATAGTGAAAAAAATTCTACAACATAAACAAATATAACCCATCTTTACATAGTTAAATGTAATACATCTTTGCATAGTTAAACAAATGTTCCACAACAAGAAGGCTGGGAATTAGAGATGATTAATGACCTAGTAATGGGACAGGCCATATCCAGTTTCCACAACCAGGACCAGAGGTAGCTAATACTCTAAATGACCCTTACATTATCTGTTTAGCCAGGGCTCCCCCAGCTCCCACATCCAGCACTGAAGATACCTAATAGTCTAAATGACCTTAATATTATCTGTTTATCCAGGTGCTCTCCCAACCTCCTGCAACTAGAACCAGAGGTGGCTAATAGCCCAAATGACCTCTACACTAGCTGTATGATGGAGACCATGCCAGATCCTTCCTTAGGCCCTTAATTACTACAGGTAGCCTTTCTCTAGAACCCACTTTCTTGGAAGAAATGACATGTACTTTGAGTTGAATTTTGATGTGATTATACCTCCTTGTGCAGCAGGGATTATATTATACCAAGAAACTTTCCCCCAGGTTGTACTGTGTTTAAATATGCTGGCAATAAACCACCTGGTATTAAACTCTCTAGAAGTTTGAACCAGACCAACTAGGTCAGGTTGGACAGAGTTTCTTTCCATTCTCACCTCTTCATGGATCCCTTTACTGTCAGTCATGATGCCTGTGGGGACCCTGGTAGCGTTAATGATCATGCAGCCCCTGGATAGTGCAATGTGGCCTGGATGAGCCACAGGGGTGGTGGCACCATCACTGTCAGTTAGACAGGGACACTGGCCCTGCAAAGTCTGCAGGTGTGTGGCCAGTTTTCTGGGTCCTTGCTTGGACAGCAGCGCTAATTCCTTAGTGCAGTTGGCGCTGCCAGGGTGGGGCAGATTGAGAGAGTGACAATTCCCATGTCCTGGAGCTGTCTTCACCCATTTTGTACTGCTAGTCCTTTCAACACATTTGAAGTCAATTTCTTTTTGAAATACCATTTCAGTTTGTCACCAGTGGCTGGATTTGAAACAACCCAAATCCTTTTTGTTTTCTTGGCTAGAAACTAACATCATGGCAATAAAACTACCACAGAAGTTGGTTATTTATGAAGAGGTGGAATATACTAACATAGAAAAACAAGACTCTCTTCATAAGTTTGGCAAATAGAATTGCTCTTTGAATGGACACTTGTCAAAATTTCCATCCAAAAGTAAACCTTTTTCCCATTATTTCCCAGTTTAAGGCAAACTTAATTCACGGAGGCAGGTTTTTTTTTCACTTTCTTCTCTCTTGTTCCTTTTTCACATTTGGTACCTGTCCTGCACATGAACAAACAACTGATGTTACTTAGTGCAAGACTGACAGCTTGCACCCCAATAAAGGAATGAAGCAGATAAAGTACTTTATCATTAACATGTATTATAGAACTACAATAGGAATTGGATTTAATTAATGATTATATCTCTGGACATTGACATTAAAATGTAGTCTTTATTTGTAATTAAGACCTTTTCCCTGTGAGGCATCTCAGGCATCATGACCTTTGACATCCTATGAACACTTTGGGAGTGCTGAGAGGCTGTATTAGCAGAGGTAGCTCTGACGTCATCTTGGATGAGCAGATAGCAATGCATCTGTCTTAAGATGCCCCTGACACTCCAGGGAAAACTAGGAAGGTGCTCATGATGTCTTTTTCCTAATAATTATTCATTGCAAACTAATATTTGTTGGTTGTCCTTTATAACAAGCACTGAGCTAGGCATTATGGAGACAGCCATGATTGAAAAGAAAAAGGAAGTTACCAATGTATTAGTCAAGAGCTCTATCCTGCTGCCATTTGGTACTTCAGAGGACAGCAAGCTACTCAGCCCTCTGTTTCCTCATCCTGGTCATAGGGATACACTATGGGATATGCCATAGGTCGTGGCATTTGCTGCTATATGTTGTACTCATTTCTTGACACTCAATCCTCCAAACTGCTCAGGAAGTGTTGATGTCCCTACAGCCCCAATATTGCCTCATTACAGAACTATCAAGCAGGCCACAGATACCATGCAATTCTTTCCTTCTTCTCCACTGGAGCCAAATTCCCTAGATCAGAGGATCTCAACCTTCTTAATGTCATGACCCTTTAATACAGTTCCTCATGTTGTGGTGACCTCCAATCATAAAATCATTTTTGTTGTTACTACATAACTGTAATTTTGCTACTGTTATGAGTTATAATGTAAATATTTGATATGAGCCCCCAAAGGGGTTGTGTCTCACAGGTTGAGAACCACTGCAGATGTTTCTTTGACTATTCCCTCAGCTTTTGATGCATCTTTCATTGTTCTCAGTGTACTTAGAATTATATACCATCTTGCTTAATGAACATTGTCTTCCTCACAAGTAGTCATCATATGCTGTACTGACTCTTGGGGACTCAGGGTAATTTCTATCTGTGATGCTGTTTCTTATGAAGTTCTTCAAAGAGCATGCCTCCCATTAATAAAAACATTCTGTATAAAACAGTTTTTCAAGATAATGGAATATGGCTTAATAAACCAGGGAATCTTCATTTTTTTAAAAGCCATCCTTGGCACACTCTAATTTTAAAAAGATTAATTAGCTATTACATCTGGTATAAACTCAACTACCAGTCTTGGTTTGATTCAGCATATCCTTACATCCCATAAGAGACTGCTGAGCAGGACCAGGGTGTGTCAGGAGCAGTGGCAAGGTGGTTGCTGTAAGCATCCAGAGATTCCCCAGATCATCTTTCAAATAAAGAATGAAATAAAGGTAGATGCTGCTAGGGATACTTACATAACATTCCTCCTTTTCTAAGTGACAATAAAGATACCATCTATAGTTTAGGCCAAAGTTAATATACTTTTTAAAGAGATATTTGTTATGACCTTAAGTTGATAAAATGTTCATTTCTCTGTTATTTGGGTTTGGGCTTTTAGACTAACATCCTTCTGAAAGCAGAGTCTGAATAAAAGGCTTTAGCTCAAGCTGATTTTGTGATTCATCAGATTCTGAGAGCTTGAGAAAGAGGTGAGTAAAACCACTGTGGGACTGGACCCTGACTATGACTGAGCTCAGGATGGAGCCAAGCAGAATGGGGGACTTTGTCTGAGTGTCCGACACAGGCAAATAGTATTTAGTTGAAAAGATTTTAGATTAAATAGGACAAAATTATTCATAATGAAAATTATCTTATTTGAAGATTCTGTGCTCATTTTGGCTGCTCATATCTGGATTTCCACACTTGGTATAAAGACGACTTATCGGAGTGAGAGATCATTGACTAACTTAATTAAATATAATAAATCTGATGTTTCAACACTAGGTGGGGTGATTAATTCTGTATTCCCGAATCTAGCCTCATTTGGAATAAACCCCTGGGTATCTTTATTCTTACATTTATAAATTATGGATTCAATGAATGTAATAGTTTGCTGAAAATGTCCATATAATATATCCGTGCTTACTCGCTTTAAACAGATAATCTTCCCCATAGAACGAGAATGGAGACAAAGAAAGCCTTTTGTTATTGCATCTTCAGGTTTGTTATTCTTTAGCTTAGTGACTGCAGAAGCATTAAAGGTTTGCAGGGGTAAGACGTTCATAAACTTAAATCAGGAAGAGACAAAATGGAAAGGCAAGGGGAGTGAAATGAAAAGATCTGGCAATAAAGGACAATGAAATGTCTTTCATACAGAGGCAGGATTAACACAGAAGCCCCTGCACTGGTGGATCAGCAGAGAGCCTGTGCTGCTTTCATCTCTACTCCACTCAACGTCATGATCTCTAATATTTTCAATTTGACAGGACCTAAAATAACATAGGAGAACACCTCCTGAGTGTGGCTGTGAATGATTGCCCAGACGAGGTGGGAAGACTCGCCTTAACTCTGAGTTTTACTTTCCAGGGGTTGAGGTCTTGTCTGCATAAAAAGGAGAAAGCAATTGGGTACTAATATTCATCTCTCTGTTTCCCGATGGCAGAGGCCTTGTGACCTGCTGCCTCCTCAAATCCCTCCTGCCATAGCTTCTGCCCCATGGATTGTGCCCTTGAACTGTGAGCTGAAATAAACTCTTCCTTCCTGAACTTGCTGTCGTCAGATATTTGATTGCAGTCACATGAAAAGTAACTGACATGAAAGTGTTCGGCATCTTTCTATTGCCTTTAAGATCAAGCCTCAAACGAGCCATTTAAAGCCCTCCCAAGAAAATTCCACATTGCTTTCCTAGTCCTGCTGCCCAGAACATGCTTAAAGGAATATTGCTCCAACCTACTTGGTCAAGGTGCTTTAAAATTTTTAATCCCATATTCCACATCAAATGTCTGTGTTATTTACATTTCACAGATGAGAGAACTGAGGGGTACAAGGTCAAGAACCTGCTTGCCCCAGCCATCAACTAACAAATGGGAGAGCCAAGATTTAAGCCCAAAGTTGGCTCTGAACTTGGCTTCTTCACAGTCCTTCTCCTGGCTGCTTGACTGCCATTGGAACGTGACCTTACTCTATTCCCGTGTGGTTTCTTTCTTCCCTATGTAGAGTAGGCAGTTTCCTCTTTTCAATTTCCTTAAATCACACCGGTTCTTTAAGACTGAAAAAGAGATTGA
Source organism: Ellobius talpinus (assembly GCA_001685095.1). Taxonomy (NCBI): domain Eukaryota; kingdom Metazoa; phylum Chordata; class Mammalia; order Rodentia; family Cricetidae; genus Ellobius; species Ellobius talpinus. The sequence goes on along the minus strand of LOJH01057101.1, from coordinate 3,313 downwards.
ATCTGTTCTACAGTGTTCCCCATGAGTCCATCAGTCACAGGGAATCTCATGTTTGTGGCTATAGGTGTATAAGTCAGGAGAATCCTGTTGACAACTGTCACCTACCACCTCCATGAAAATGATCTGTGTAGACTTCGCGCTAATATCAACACTTCTTTACTGAAAATGGGGCTGGACTCTGTTTATGTGTTAGAAACATATAGCTTCTATATTGTAGCAAAGCTGAAAATCAAGAGAAGAGTATTTTGGTGAAGGATTCCCCAGAGGATAGAAACTGTGACTTCCTTTGTCACCTCTTTGGATCTCCTGTGTTTTGTGTATAGTTAGAGCTCAGTATTCATTGCTCTGAGTTAAAGTCAAGGACTGTGATGATGTGGGTTGTCACAGCTTCATTTCTATTATTTATTAAAATGAAAATTTAATGTACAGTCCATATTCCAAATAAATGCAGGTTGGCAATTTTAATAGCAGATCTGACAGGTAATTTAAAAAGTGCTAAGAATTACAGTGTGCTGCCAGAACTTTTTCTATCTTCTCCTTTTGCATATGGGAGATTGTATTTTCTTAGCAGGTTTCCAGGGGACCTGTCACAGTGTTAATTATAAGTGTGTGGCTATAACTACAATGGAAAAGTTTGCACTGTCGCAAACTTCTAATGGTCTTTCGGAAGCTGTGATGGCAGACAGCTGGGATAATAGGGCTATTTCATCTGGGAACTCTTTGTTCAAAAACAAGCCACAGAGAGTCTGTCCAGAGACCAACATGTTGGTGGTGCAGTTGGCCCCTCTCTGCCCTTGACATCAGGCACTCGTGGTGACAGTCACTTTCTTGGGAAGGTGGCAGGAAATATGGGAGGGTGCCTTGCGTATGCTGAATTTCAGGGAATTCCCTTCCATATTGTGGTCAGAATCTTAGCCCCTTCCTGTTTTATAAAAGTTAAATGTTATTAAGTCCCTAGATTGACAGTGGAATTAACAGCTATTGATTCCTCCCTGCATGGGGGAGACAGAGCACTACAGTCCAGTGTTCTGTCCCATTCCTGGTGCTAGGAACCAGAACTGTGTGCATGCTAGGCAAGTGCTCTCCCATTAGGCAAGCTTAACTTGCTCAGAATGCTGGTTAATTTTTGTCAGCTTAACACAAATTTGAACATACCAGGGAAGAGAGATTGTGGTGGAACAATCTTTGTACACTATAAATACGTACTGCTCTCATTGTCAATAAAAAGCCAATTGGCTAATAGCTAAGCAGAATTTTCAAGGCAGAGAGAATGCTAGGAAAAAGGAGGGTAGAGTCAGTGGAAACATCAGCAAGATGGAAAGGAAGCAGAAAACATGCAGGAGAGGTAAAAGTCACAAACCTTGGGACAACACACAGATGAATAGAAATGGGTTAATTTGAGTTGCAAGAGCTAGTTAGTAATAATCCTGAGCTATTGGCCCAGGCTTTATAATTGATAATAAATCTCTGAGCAGTTATTTGGAAAGCAACTAGTGGAACATAGCTAATAATGGTCCCAATGAAAAACTCTGACTACAAAGGATTTCAATTGAGAACTTGTCTCCTCCAGCTAAGTCTGTGGGTATATCAGTGGGTGAACTATCACACAGTGGATAGCATCATCCCTGAGCAGGTAGGCATAGGCTATACAAGAAAGGAAACTAATCAAGTGAGGAAGAATAAACCAGTAAGGAGCATTCCTCCATGGTTTCTGCTTTAAGCTCCTGCCTTGAGTTCCTGGTTTGGCTTCCCTCGATAATGAACAGTTATCTGTAAGCTGAGATAAACACCACCATCCATGGCACTTTTGGTCATGGCATTTATCACAGCAAAAGAAAGCAAAGTGGGACACCAGGCTGCCCCAGACCCAATGTGTCATGTGTGTGTAAGGGTTACAGTCAAAAATAATTTTGCTAAGAAATTACCCTCCCAATGGTAGAGTCTATAATGTACAAATAAGTGGGCAGAACCTGTTTTCTCTACTGCAACTTGGTTATGTCTATTTCTTCACTTTTGCAGTGGTTCCTTTAGAACCTCTTAGATAAAATGAACATCAGACTCTGCCTTTTCTTATTCTTCCCAAGCAGTTGCCATGGGTGAGAACAGCTTTCAGCTGTGTGTGAGGGCCAACCTACAATTTTTAATGGTAACTGTGAGATTCAAAAGCTATTAATGGAGCAAGAGAATGCATTTAGCAATTTTCTGACCATTTGATAACTTGCAAGACATTAAGATATTCTGAAACTTATTGTTTGTTTTTGTTTCCTGAGTGTGATTATTTTATGGCATGGGGTGGAGGGGATGATGGGAGTATGGTCAAGATGACATAACATTGAGCAAGAATGTCACTCAAGGGGCTGGATAGGTGGCTCAGTGGTTGAGAGCACACACTGCTTTTGCAGAGGTCTCAGTGTAGCTCAGGGTCTCCCGTAACTCCAGCTCCAAGGTAGCTGATTCTATGCTCCATCTTTGCCTCCTTAACATTCCTGTGCACATACCCTCCCCACACATATGCATAATTAAACATCTTTTAAGAGACAAATTATATCACTTAGCTATCCTGGTGGGGGACTGGGAAGACTTTCCCACTCATCAGGTGGGTGTATGGGGAGGGACGTACACCTTTATTTTAATATATTTAAAATTGCAACTTTAATGCATACTTTAAGAAAATGTCTTAGTAGTAAAAGACACACCTCCTGAGAACTCGGGAGCTAATGCTTTAATCGAGTGCCTCCCAGACATTAATATGCAAGTGAGTCACCTGAGATGCTATTAAAATGCAGATCAGGTCCAGCCTGAAGCCTCATTTCTAACAAGCTCTCAGGTGAGCCTGAAGCGGCTGTCTGGCCTCTGCATCTACACCCTGGGCGGGAAGAAGCTTAATTACAGCAAACTCCTTTATCACCATGAGAGCATTTGTATTTTCCTTTTCCCCTGAGCCCATCTAGAGTGTAGTAGTATAGATATCCTGATCTCCTTTCCCTGACTTGGCTTTAGAATTCAGCTATGGAAACCTTTGCTACTCAAATCATGACCTGAAGAACAACAGCTACTGCTTCCACTGCTCTGCTGCTGACATCACCTGGCAGTTAGTTGGCTAGAAATTTGAAATCTTAGGCTCCTCCCTGTAGAGAGAGACTGCTCATTTGTTCCTGTCTGCCCAGACCCAAAATAATTACACAGAAACTATATTAATTGTTGCAGTGATAGGGGAGCGAGCCTGCTTTTTGTCCCGCCTGGCTCCCACATGGTGAGCTTTACACCCAAAACAACAACACACAAATTGTATTCATTTAAACACTGCCTGGCC
>LOJH01057096.1:273-11876 GCA_001685095.1 Ellobius talpinus | reverse complement strand
ATCTATCTATCTATCTATCTATCTATCTATCTATCAGTCCTGGTCAAGTTGTGATATGGTTCATCATTATCATTTCATTATGGATCTATAGGACTGTTTAAAAAAGTTCTTGTTTACCAGGGGACAAGGGACACCCCATGGGATCATTGCTTCTGAAAGTCATAGTTATTCCTGAGAGTCCAAGGTGTATTTGTTGCTTTTCTCCTTGCTGTAACTGATGCCCAGACAAGAAGCTATTTGAAGATAAAGACAGCTTGATGGAGACACAGCCAGTCCTGGAGGGGAAGGCAGGGTGGCAGGTGGTGGTGGATGTGAGAGGTGGGGTTCCTCAGCAGGCTCCCATCTTGGTAGAAAGAAGCAGAGCGTGTACATGAAGTACAGCTGTACAATAAAACCTTAAGGCCTCTTCCCGATGGCCTACTTTCTTTGGTGATGCCCTATCCTCTTAAAGTTCCCACGGCCTTCCCAAACAGCTCCACCAGCTGGGGACCGAGTGTTTAAATAAATGAACAAATGAGGCACAATTTACAGTCAAACCATAACCAAAGCATAGAATAACCTCAAGACTTTTGTCATCCTTTGGGGAGTGTCTGAATATTTGGAAGGCTGATGATAAGATAACTCACTCTTATCCCTATGCTTTCGGCCTTGAAGGAGGATCTAACTGGTCAGGCACCCCTGCTTTTGTCGATACTCCATGCATGACTGTGTGGAGGTAAGGAATCTGACCCAACAGAAAGAGATACTTACAAAACAAAAACAGAGATACCACGTTGCGCTTCTTCCTCTGCTTTTGGTTGTTAGTGGCTTACGTGAACAGAAGAGTCGGTGCTCTCCAAAAGCAGCAATTTTTCAGTGTCTGTTAGAGATAGTCTCCCATCTTCCCTCACCTGTCGCCTTGCTGGAGAGAGGGCTGTGGCATCAGCAGCCATAGCAGCCACTTTAAAAGACAAGAACCACAGCTGGGACAGAGCAGTGAGCTGCTATAACTGAGGGTGACCTATGTCCCCTTGGGTGTCTTCAAAGAAAAAAAATGCAGTGCAATCGTCTGTTACCCATTATCTGATGCTTCATCTTCTACAGTTTCAGTTACTGATGATCCGCTGAGGTTGGAAAATATTAAGTAAGATGTTTCCAAAATAAACAGTTCGTAAGTTTTAAGTTGGATACTGTTCTGAGTACCCCTGAGTACAATGTCTGGGAGGGAGGAAAGGAGGTAGGAAGAGGGGAAGGGAGAGGAGAAAGGAGAGATGGGAAGGGAGAGAGGAGAAAGAGAGAGCACTCACTTAATGACTTTATCACGGCGCACTGTTATAATTTGTCTGTACTGCCATTAATTACTTTTGTCAATCTCTCGCCATGTGGAACTTATAAACCCAATTCAATCATATATTTATATATTTAAGAAAAATATGCTAGTGTAGCCAAGATTCAACACTGAGAACCAGTCAATGTCTTGGGATCTTTTCCTTGAAGACAGCACAGAGCTATGGTAAAATTTCACATCTTATCAACTGGCTATTCTGGTCTTCTCCTTTATCCATTCTTAAACGTAACACTGACAAAAGAATTTTATAAAAGCTATTCCCTCTTTTGAGGGTCATTGCAATTATAGCACAATATAAGGCACAATTCACGGTTTTGTCCCTGCAGGCATTTGAACGAGGAATTATACAGGCATGAAGGCATCTGTGAGAAGTGAAATGGACCTGGCTGAGGTACACTCACTCAGCCCCAGCAGCTGAAAATGGAAGTTGCTTTGAAAAACAGAAATAGAATTATTTTTCTCATGGTGTACATTCCCACCATAGCTCAGTTTAAAGATGTCAAACTAATTTTTCAAATTATTGTGGAGTAAAAGATAAGTCACCTGGAGCCTTAGGGGCAGAGAAGGTAAAAAGAAGTCTGTTTTCTTGTGGAAAATATACGTGTAGCCAGGGCTAAAGCATTTGTTGGCTAATTTTATTTTCATTTTTAAAATTTTAAGTGATATATTTTGACTTTGTTCTTTCTTCTTCCAACCCACAGCCCACAAACTTCATATTATTTCTCTTTCTTAAGAAAAAAAAAAGCCTAGTCTTCAGACCAAATTCCAGGACAGGCTATCAAAGCTGCACAGAGAAATCCTGTCTCGGGGAAGAACAGAGGAAAGCTGGACAAAGGGGGGGGAAGAGGTAGAAGAAAGTAGAGAATAGATAGAGGGGCTAAGAGGGGGGAGCGGGAGAAGAGAGAGAGAGGAGTCAGTCTTTGCTGTCTTATGTCTACCTTATCCACCACTCCCCAGAAAGATAGCCTGTAGGGAAGAAACTGGATGCTTTGGCCTAGAAGAGGATTTGCATCCCCTCCTTGTGGGGGATGCCTAGCCTGAACTGGCCATCTCCTGTGACCAGATTGGTGTGTAGCCTAACTGTCATCAGAGAGGCTTCATCCACAAACTGATGGAAACAGATACAGACCCACAGCCACACATTAGGCAGCGTTTGGGGAATCCTGCAGAAGAGGGGGAGAAAGGATTGTAGGAACCAGAGGAGTCAAAGACTCCACAAGAAAGCCCACAAAAATCAACTAATGTGAGCTTGCAGGGGCTCAGAGATAAAGTGATATCCAGGGACCCTGCCTGGGACTGACCTAGGCACTCTGGATGGATGTTGTAGCTGTGGATCTAGGTCGTCTTGTGGGACTCTTTTACTGGTTTTTGTGACCCTACTCCTCATACTGGGTGACTTTGCCGCAGGTAAAGTGTTTAGTCTTGCTGCAACTTGATAGGCCTTATTTTGTCAATATTCATGGGAGGCATGCCCTTTTCAGAATAGAAATGGAAGAGTGGGGGGAGGCAGGTAGGAGGTGCGGAGAGGGACTGGGAGGAGAGGAGAGAGGGGAAACTGCAGCTGGTGGGTAAGTTAAATAAATAAATAAATTCAGTTTTATAAAATGAGAGAAAAAAAGAAACAGGAAAATATAAAGTGAAGAGTCCAAGAATATGAATACAGAAATGTAGATTGCAGAAATAAAAATGTAGAAATAAAGAAATATAAAGCTGTAAGCCGAGAATGACAGCAGGCTGTCAGCGACCTTCTCAGCAGCTTAAGGATTAACTATTAACAGTGAGTTACTCTGCTTTACAACCCATAGCCCTGTCTGCAAGGCTGAAGCCGCCCTCTGCAAACTGAGTCACCTTTCAGATAATCCCCTGATCACTCATGACCAGCAATTGAGGTGAGCTGAGTTAACCTTTAAATGACGGGATGTACCTGACTTGTTGGTTGTGCATTGTCCCATATCCTTCCCTGCTACGCAAAACTGGCAGTATCTGGGGAATGTAGAGCTTTGGTAAACACAATCAGAAAGTGCCAGAAGACAACAATGACCTAAAATATAGACACTAGTTTAACTAAAAAACCCTGTTAATGGAAATTGCAAAGAAGGGCAATTTGTGTCTGAGTTTTACCTCAAAATTGTAAAAATTTCAAGTCCATCTCTGGATGTGGTCTCAGCTAGCTGTTAAGCTTTTATTTATTTATTTATTTTTTATTTTTTTTCCTGTAATAAAGTTTGCTTCTGGCTTCATAGACTTTGGTGGTCTGTCCCCTATCTTTGTGCAACCCCCTTGGATCCAACAAAAACCAAACTGCACTTTGGTATTTGTTTTCTCCCCTCCTTATTTTCTTTGGTGAATTTTTATCATATATATGTACAGCTATGCATAATCATACATGTGTATGTGTTTGTATACATGCCAAGTATTAGCTTTGAAAATGAAAAAGATGAACAACTCATAAGGGATGTTTTGGAAACTCTGTTTAATAAACCCTTGGCGTTTTTACACACACACACACACACACACATACACATACACAAATAAAAAAATGCTAATTGTAGATGTTAACTTGCCCCCACCTAGGATTACCTGAGAAGGGAATCTCAAATGATCGGTTGCCTAGATCAGAAGGCCCTATGTGTATGTCTGTAGGGTATTCATTGTCTTTATTGTTAGTTGTTATGGGAAGACTCAGCCAATCATGGGTGGGAAGATTTTCTAATTTGGGACCCCAGACTGTGCAGTAAGAGACAAGGCTAACTGAGAAGTATGTGGCCAGCCAATAAACAAGGACATGTTTATTCTTTTTCTGCTTTTGAACATGTAATGCCATGTGATTAGCTGTTTGAAGTTTCTGCCTTGACTTCCTCATAACGACAGAATATAACCTGAAATCACAAGCCAAATAAACCCTTTTCTTTGCTGTCTTCACTTTGTTGAGGGTGTCTGTCTCAGCAATAGAAATGAAGCCATGACAGTGTTTCAACCAGAAGTTCTGCCGTAGTTGGAAAATCCCCAAGCCTCTTTGAGAACCCTAAAGTTAGAAACAGTGGATGTTGTGGTTGATAAACCTGAACTTGAGAAGGAAGAAGGCTGCTAGGCCACACATTGGAGCCTTTGCCACCCTCAGAGAACTCAAAAGCTGGGTGCCCCACCATGTAACTTTCTCTCGGCGTTCTTGTCTTTGACACTTCTACCAGAATAACCTATTCATCTTTTCTTGTAGTATCCAAGAGGTTTTCATATTTGAAGTTAAAAATTCTATTTCCCTCTCATGAGCTAACCCCAGTGGTCTAAAAGCCACATGGCTAAGTTTGTCATGACAACCAGCTGACTCTTGGTGGTAATTTTATTATCAAATATTTGTTTTTACTGTGATAAATATCCTGGAGTCTGCAAGGAGAGAGCAGTGAAGCCTACCCTTAGCTAGGTTCCTGTTTTCTTAGGCAGTTCTAGACCCAAATCCCGCTATTGTCCATTATAGTGGTAGTTATACCTCAACGGGCTCAAGGTGATTCCCCATGTGTATGTCCAGAGGACAACCAGATCTAAAGAAGCATGGGTGCACCTGGTTTCTCCTAACTCAGTACATTTCCTGTCAAGCTAACAGTCAGTATTCAACATCACAGACATTATGTTTGTAGATGAAGGTTCTTGCAACAGGAAGCCTAGTTCAGAGGCAACTAGTCCTGTCTAGACATGTATGGGACTTACTGTTTATTATTTCCTAAATGGACATTCCTCTTACTTGTCTTTAACTTCCTCCCTTTAACTTATTTCTTCTTTCTGGCAAGTCCCTATTTCTCTTGAGTTTTTTCAAAGATTTTAGTTTTAGATTAGTATCAAAAATATTGGGTTTCATTATGGAATGTTCAAACAGATTTTTTGTTTACCTTCTCCCCCTTTTCTCTCACCCTTCTGTCTGCCTTGCATCTGCCCCCCTATAACTTTCTTTTCATTCATGTCTCATGTGTCCTGTTGTCCTTTCCCTCCTCCTTCAGCAACCCTCCTCCTCTCATGGTGTCTCTTATAGTTCCATGAAACACATGAGGAGTGGGTGGATTTCTACATGTGAGAGAGAGTATAAAATATTTTTGTCTTCCTGAATCTAAATTACATCATTTAATGGAATAACTTGCAAATCCATTTCTCTCTAAAATTCTTGGTGCTGCACCCTTGTGGCGCTCCCTGGCAGATCACAGTGCTCACCTGAAGGATGCCTGATATGATCACAGCCCCGCGGCAGCAGGCAGCCAGAGTGGCACACAGCGGTGGCAGATCAGAGGGTGTGTCATTGGAATTCGTCACTGGCTATGCTACTTTTGTAGGCAGTTCACTGGCAGACATTTAAGGCTGGTCTGCAGGACGGCTATGGCAGTTGTGGCCCCTGCAACTGAAACAAGAACCACAGCCGTGGCCTGTGCTGAGTCCATCTGTGAAAGGAGACTGCTGGGGTGGAGAGTAGATGCAGATCAATGGGTCACTGAGTCAGAGGGAGGAAATTGGCCCAGTGACAAAGCAGTCCTCATCTCAATTCACTTGACGGTCACTGTCCATCAAGTTGTGCCTCTGATCTGTCGCCTCACCTGGATCGTTCTCTTTAGTATTCCTGTTACAGTTTTGCTGTGATGAAAGTTGAAATACTATTCAGCTGGTTACTGAGATCATATACTCAAGAAAGAATGTTGGCTTTGGAGCCCATAGTTCTGAGTTCTAACTGAACTGCAGCCTAGATGAACCTGGACAAGGTGATGGGCCTCTCTGTGCTTGTGTTCTCAGGCGCTAAGATGACGAGTGCTGAACTGAACCCTGTGGAGGTCCTTTGTGAGTTCCAGAGCCCCTGCAAGGTACTGTGTTTCCTCCCCGAAGACACAAAGGGCAGACTTTCCAGTTTCCCCTTGGGATTTGAATGGTCAGCTTAGACAGATTCAAAAGTCAAAATTACACCAACTATAGGGCCTGGTTCATTTTATCAAAGTCCTGGAATTATTCTGATGAGCTAACTTTGTGGCTAAAGAGCTCAGAAATCAGTGGAGAAATATTGGTTCCTTCAAAAATATTTTCTTTACAAAGTTAATAGCCAGGTAACCTAGGCTTTCATTAATTGATGTTTGTGAATGTTCAATGTTTTAGGGAAAACTTTAATCTGTGGCACTTGGCACATGTGTCTATTCTCATCTGATATGGTCTACTGGGTTCAGTACAGGAGCTCAGTTCAAAATAAAGGCCTCTCAGAATCTTTCTTTTGTGAAATACAAAAGTAAACGGAAACCAATCAATATCCCATCAAAGAAAGTAGAATCCTATCATTACAATGGCACAGTGACTGAATGAAGACTTTCAGAGCGAGAGCTGTCCATGCCATGTCTCCCATCTATATAGTAGTATAGTATATATAGTAAATTATAGAGTATACACATACTATATAGTTTATATAGTAAACATTGTAGAATACAAAAATCTGCGTGACATAGACACTTGATATTGAAACTGTCCAACCCATTCCTCCTATATTGATCCCCTGTGAGACAGTCATTGATGATGCTGATTCCTATGGAGCTCATCCACAGGGCAGGAAGGACAGAACCGGAAAGCAACACCCTCAACTTTCCCTGTGCAGTTCTCCCTGTGAGTGATAAGTTCCCATCCTGATGTCCACCACATAACCGCCACTGAATTTGCTTCTTACATTGGAAGATCTGCATGCTTGTAATCAGATTATACCTTCAGATGTCCACAACATCCAGGCAGAAAAGATGTGAGACTGTGAGAATCCTAGGAGCCAGAGATGCTAGAGCAGGACTCACCAACAGTTCACTAGTCCTAATCATTCCAGATAGCGTAGGAGTTGGCATTCTCTTGGCTGCATGTAGACCACTCCTGGGCTGTGGTTTCATATCCTTGGATTGTTGGTCTGTTATGATTTGACAAAGTTTGTTCCTCATATTGGTCCATTATGACTCAAGGTTTGGTCTGCAGGATGGCTTGGGAGGGGTGTAGAACCTTTAAGATACTGAGCTTTATGGGACAAAGGTTAGGACATTAAGACTGTTATATGAATGGGAGAAGGTAGTTTTCAGAGATGCTAATCCCTTGTTTTCCCAAAAAGTTTGCTGTAAAAAGAAAAAAAGGAATATGCCCATCCAACCCCCTCTACTTTTGACTTGAGATGTGTCCACTCCCTTCCTCCAGCCCATTCTCCAACTATGGTTATATGCAACCAATAATAATGCCAACTCTTGACACAGAGCCTGCACTATGCCATTTGGACTATGAATCTCCAAACTGTGAACTAAATGGATCCCTTTGTCTTCAAAAGTCACCTGCTTTGCATTTCACTATGGTGATGAAAAGTTGACCATTGCACTGCCCTAGGTATGGTTGTTATCTTGTGTTGATTTCAGAGGCTGGGAGACAACATAACCACCCTGTTCATGGCTCATGTCAGCTACTTGACTTTCAGGACTTTCAGGGTTCAGTTCACACAAAAATCACCTTTTGTTCTTGAAAGCCGAGCTGCCCCAAGATCTGAAAAGACACCTGAAATAACTATGAAAAATGCTAGTGTTCATACCGGTGATCTCAAATTTTGAATTTAATGTCATTGCATGCCATGATTGCTACCTTCACCTTTGTAAATTTGAGTTCAGAATCAAAGAAAGCAATTTTGTTGCATGAGGGCCTGTGATCGTTTGAATGTAACAACTCCCTTACATTATATAATCTTATAGGGCATGGCACTATTTGGAGGTGTGGCTTTGTTGGAGTGGGTATGGCTTTGTTGGAGGAAGTGTGTCCCTGTGGGGACAGGTTTTGAGGTCTCCTATGCTCACCACAGTGTCTCAACTGACTTCCTGTTGCCTGCAGGCGGTAGGACTATCAGCTGTTTCTCCAGGACCATGTATGTCTGCCTACATGCCGCCGTGCTCCTGGTCATGATGGTAATGAACTGAACCTCTGAAACTGTAGGAAGCCATCTCAATTTAATGTTTCCTTAGAAGAGTTGCCATGGTCACGGTGTCTTTTTCACAGCAATAGAAACCTACCTGAGACAGACCCTGTCTCGTAGACCTCCATGATCAAAAGCGACTTGGGAAGGAAATGGTTTAGTTCATCTTTACAACTCTTAGGTCCTACTCTACTCCTGAAAAAAGCAGGAGCAGGGGCTCAAAGGCAGAAGCTGGAAGCAGGAACTGAAGCAGGGCCACCAAGGAACACTGCTCACTGACTTTCTTCTCCTGACTTGCTTATTGCTCTTTCTTCTACATCTAGGGGTGTCCCCTCTCACCGAGGGCTGGTTACTCCCATGTCAATCATCAATCAAGACAACACTTCACAGAATTGCCTCTAAGCCAATTTTATGGAGACATTCTCTCAGTTAAGATTTCCTATTCTTAGATGACTACAGCTTGGGTCAAACTGACAAAATAAACCAGTCAGGATGGATTCCAGAATGTCACCCCATACCCCTCTTTCGCATGCTGGTGTGCTGATCCCAGATCCCCTAAAGTTGGCTCCTTTATGGCAAACTTCTAGTGGGAACTCTAAATGATGGAGTGCCAATCACTGCGATTGTCTCATTCTCACATAGTTACATGGGGACTTGAAGCATGCACTGCAGAAACATGCATCGTGCATCCATGAGGCTCCAATGTCTTGCTGGACTTTAACACATGTGGCATCTCCCCATGAACTAAGCATAAGATCCTGAAAATGCCTACAGAGTCCCAGGGCTGTACAGTTCATGCCAGGTGCTGGCGGAGGCCGAAGAGGGAATTAGGTCCCCTAGAACTGGGGCAACAGATGCTTATGGGCATGGAAGTGCAGTCAGTGCTCTTAACCACTGAGTCATCTCTCCAGCCCTGGGTGTACCACTTTAATAGTATAACCTCCTTCCTTTACAGGTAATGCCCTTGGTGGTTATCACCCTAGTCTCTTGACAGTTCTGGAACTCCTTCTAGCACTTTCCTGGCAGCTAGAACAATGCAGCTCCCTTTTACTGCCATGCCACTGTGTCCCAGTGAGCTGAAACTAACCGGAAATTATCATGAGTATACACTTCAGCCACCCGGCCTACAGAACACCGTGGCTCAGCAGTAGTGCGCGGCAATACTCACGTCTTCTCCTCACTGTTGCTGAGGCTGTCCACTGCTGCCCAGCATCGCAAGAGACATAACACTACATACTACGTATGTATTGCAGATGACTCAAAGATCACAAGCCAGACCAAATTCGGAAGTGTGGCCTCCACTTAACATATGTGTCTTACAGTGTGGGAAGGGGATGTTTTGTAAGTTTTATCACCCAAGTAGGGCACTCTGTGATTGAAGTGCTGCAAAGAACCGAAAAAAAGGTGTGCCTCTTTCCCAGTGTTAGCGAGGACACAGTGAAGCAGAACCGGAACACGTCATGGGCGAGAAGAAAGGGTTATTTGTGGAAATTCGAACTGTCGTGGCTATCAAACTGCCAGTTTTCAGAAGACAGAGTGCAGAGGAAGGGAGCCGGTAGACTGGAATAGCCTGAGAGCTAGCGTGAGGGCTTTGATGTGTGCTGTAGGGATGCATTAACAGGGAACTGGATGCTTCCCTGGCAGGGGTAGGCAGCTGTAGGGGCAAATAAGGGAGGGAGTGGCTCTCCCTGACAAGCTGAACCACCTTCAGTAAGTTTCTGAGAAAGACTGATGTGACACTTTTGTTTCCCTACCAGCCATCCTTCTGTTTACCCCATCAGAATGCAGCAGCCATCTCTGAGCCTGGATGGCCATTTACAACGTTGTGGGTGGGGCTTTCATTCTTTGGGGCCAGCTCCCAGCACACGCAAAGTTTGAAACAACATTGTTATTGGACTCTGGGGTCATACCTGTCAGGTCCTCAGTAAGCCACTTAAAAACATAAAACAGACAGGGGAATTCATTCAATGTAGCCACACTGGGAAGAGGGACAAAGAGGTCCAGGGAGCCCCCCAAGTCCATCCTCCTCAAGAGGGATGCATGTGCAGATGCAGGGCCAAGGACATGCACATCGAAGCAGTTCAGTCAAGGTGTGGTCCCAACCACCACTGATCCATCATTAACTGGGCTTCAGTCTCATGCTCAAAAGCGGCCTGACTAGTCATCAGAACTATGTGAAATATCTTTCCATGAAATAAATTCCCCTACTGACTAACATCTTTTCCTTCTTGCAATAGGAGCTCTCTGTGGAAATTCACATTTCTCTGGAGACTATTGTTCCAGTGATCTGACAGGCAGATAATTGAGAGACACAGTGTCTCTTTAGAATACCTTTGTTTCTGCCATGCTGGTTACAACACCGGCTTGTTAACTCATCAATGCTTCTCTCTGGGATTAGTAAATTAGTGGGTGGGTAAGAAACCCCTACCAGGAATGTCCTAGGTAGAAGGTGTTTATTTTAAGCATGCAGACAGTTTTGTACTACCATCAATTTTATGATGACATTATATCTGTTGATGTCCATTTTATGTTGACCAGCTATTCCTGGGCATGGGGCCTTCCCTGGACTACTGTTGGTACACCTAGTGGCACTCCATTGTAGAAAATTAAATTTTCCTTTCTCAGCAGGTACCAATTGCATATAACTTCTTGGTTAAAGGTGGGGCATTGTGCCACTTGTCCTTCTGTGTATTAGGATTTTATCTGTTTTGAGTCTGTGCAGGCAGGTCTGGTGTGTGCTCTCAGTCTCTGCGAGTTCATATGTGCGCCAGTGTTCTTGTGCCTAGAAGATGTCTCATTGGAACTATCCACCATCCCTAGCTCTAACATTATTTCCATCTCCTCTTTTGCACAGATCCCTGAGCCTTGATAGGAGGGATTTGATAAAGACATCCCATTTAGGACGGAGTGTTCCCAAGGTTCCTCACTTCCTGAACATTTTCTAGTTGAGTGTCTCTGTGTTAATTATCACCCAGGGATATGACAGACTTCTCTGATGAGAGACGATCAAAGCTCTGATTTATGGGTAGAGCAATGCATCCTTAGGAGTCATTTTATTGCTATGTTTCTTTAGAGGAGAAACAGTATTTGGTTATTTTCATGATTTTTTTAAAAATGTTGGCGGGTCCCCGGTGGCAGTAGGCAGGCAGCGGGCTCTGGGAGCAGCCAGTCCCAAGGTAGAGACAGCTGTGGGTCCCTGCAAGATCCCCGGTGGGCCATGCGGCGACAGGCAGCGGGCTCTAGGAGCAGCCAGTCCCAGACAGAGACCGCCGCAGGACCCCAGAGCGGTTGCAAGATCCCGGGCGGGCTGGTGCATGGCGGGCGGGCTGGTCCCGC
>LOJH01057095.1:0-11603 GCA_001685095.1 Ellobius talpinus | reverse complement strand
GCAACCATATGGTGGCTCACAACCATCTGAAATGAGGTCTGGTGCCCTCTTCTGACCTGTAGGCATACACGCAGATGAAATATTGTATACATAATAAATAAATATTAAAAAAGTTGTTATTTAAAAGGACATTATAAATTTGAATACAGTTCTCCTGATTCTAACCACTATTCTCTTTTTTCAGAATTTCATTAATTTAATTCGACCAATTAAGTACACTTACATACTGTTGGGCAGTATAATTGCACACCTATGAAGAAACACTTTAAATAAAATTGCATATTGATATTTCATATTTTGTACTCTATAGAGTTTTTGGAAGTAGAGTTAAATATTCATGAATTCTTCCATACAAATCACCAATCATCAAAAAGTTACACGTCCTGTAATATTAAATCAGTTGTATTTTTGTTAAACCCATTTTTTTTTCTGAAAAGGAGAACATATGTCCTCCTGGTTTCTCTTTGATTGCTCCTTTCCCACCAAGTTCCTCAAAGCCCTCACAATCTCTGCCTAAAATTGGCTTTAATTTAATTACCAATTTTTTTCCCATATGTCTCTGCTGTAGGCACATGCATCTTTGTCTCCTGGATATTTTCCTTTGCTATCTGCCAGTATACTTCACTTGTAGATTTTATTCATAGGCATCATGATATATTTGAGTGCACTCTCAGTCACTTCTGCTAGAGACAAAGTTCAATACCAGTGAGGCAGTCTCTGCACCCACTGTGTGCTTGTGCAGTGCTGTTACCAGCATAGAGAAGTACAGCCTTCTTGGAAAGCTGTGTGACTCCTTCACGTATATGCATTTAAGGACTCAAAAAAACTTCAGCTGTATCTGGATTAAATAATCTCATACAAACCAATTTTGTTACCATTTAATGTAGATAATTTCGTATTGTCATGGAAAGCTAAGAACTACAAAGTATTCAGAGTTATGAGCATAACCTAAACTACTCGTATTGCAACTCTCAAATTTGCTTTTAACACTTCATTCCTAGTCATAACTCTATTCTCATACTGACATACCCAATATTCAAATAAAATTAACATAACCTGAACTTACTTAGTGGCTTCAGACAAGGGGATGCCAGGAACTGTTGGCATACAAAAGAGTTCCAAAATAGTCCAGAACAGAGTATAACAAAGGTTTATTTATTAGGGGATAAACTCACAGAAATAGTAGCGATCCACAGTCCTCTGCATGCACTGGGAACTAGAACCGAATCCAGCAGTCAAGAGGCCGGCACACACTTTTCATCTGCATTTATAGTACATGAGACCATTCCCCAAGTGGGCCGGTATCTTAAAGACTATTGGCTGAAGGAGTTCCCACAGCAAGAACCTACGAGGTCAAAGACATTGCAGTTTCCCTGGTGGAAGCCTGATTTGTCAGCAAGGAAGCTGAGGCATGGGAAGGAAAGTTGTGTCTTCCAGAATTAAAACTGCTACTTTCTATGTAGGTGTTTTTTAAGTTCATGATAACCTTGAAAATGGATACCCAGTAGATCCGATGAGCAGTCCCAATGATATTACCATTTTCAACTTATAGATGCACAGCATTTCAATCACTTTGGTACTACAAAAGACAGTTTAACATAGTAGGCAAAATGTTGGCCTAACAGGGTCCCTAATCTTAGCTTTGAATCATTTTCTCCCTTTTAAATGACAGCCATCTCGAAAGTGGGGAGTTAGCTGCAGAGAGCCCAGGAAAAAAATAGTACATATACAAAGAAAACAGCCTTTGTATTGAATATAAACTAAATAGATTCCAGGTTAACTTTTTAAAAATGTTTGTCTCTAAGGCATGAATGGTTACAAGGTTAGGACTCTGATGTGGTGACTTGGGCCTGAATCTACCCAGCTGTGGCTTCACACTGCTCTTCTACTTGTCTAGATGTTTGGGTTGCTTAAGCACGTACTCTGAGTGCTCAAGAAATGCTGACTTAAGATATTTCACGAACCAGTCATTCATCATCTCATATTCCTGCAAGATAAGTAAAATGCTGTCATCCTTACCTGCCTCTTCTTATTTGATAAATGCTAATTGATATTATCCGACTTTCATATGAATCATAAGAAGGTGGGCCTGTTACATCCCTTCTTATTAATTTCGCTTGAGTAGTTTTGGTTTTTTTTCTAATTCTAAAGAATAGCTTGCTCATGATTGTCTTATGTTTACTTCACACCTCTGCAGTGATGGAAATAATATAAAGGAAAGCTGTCTCATATAAACAGGAAGAGCAAAAAAAATCCCAAGGTATTCAGCATTGAAAGTGGAATGAATAAGATAACACAGAGACCCATGGATCCTTGGATATCTAACAGTCATAACAACCCCTTAGAAGTGCTACACTCATAGGTCAGTGCCTTATGCACTCATCGTCAGAGAGCCTTCCTCAGGCAGCAGATGGGAACAGATGCCAGGCATTATGTAAAGAGAAAGTCTAAACTGATGATCTTCATCAAATTCCTTTCCTCAGAGCTCAGGAAACCCTGTGTAAGGGGAGGTGGAAAGTCTGTTAGAGCCAGAGGGGATGGAGGATGTCAGGAGAGCAAGGTCCTCTAGATCAACTAAGCAAGGAGTGTATGAGCTTGCAGAGACTGAAGCAGCAAGCACAAGGCTTACACGGTTCTGCACCAGTTCCTTTGTGTATATATTATAACTATTAGCTTAAATATTTTTATTGGACCCCTGAGAACAAGAGGATCTCTGACTCTCGTGCCTTCTCTTGGGACTTTTTTCCTCCTGTTGGGTGCTTTATCCAACTTTGATATGAATGTTTTTGCTTCATCTTATTATATTTTATTTTATAATGTTTGGTTGTTATCTCTTGGAGGACTGTTCTTTTCTAATGAGAGTCAGAAAGGGAGTGGATCCAGAGGGACGGGGCGGTGGGGAAGAACTGAACGGAGTGGAGGGAGGGGAAGCTAAAATCAGGATATATTGTATGGGAAACTAATCTATTCTCAATAAAAGGAAAAGAAGTAAAAAGCAATAATGTCTTAAAGAAAAGATTTTACATTTTTTTATTGAGGAAAGAAAGATTAATAAAAAATGTGAAGTTTGATATTTAGTTTTACTTTTAGATGAGTATGCACACATATGCTAGACAAACCAGTCTCTTTGTGCCTGTCAGATTCCCTGCCTTCATGATTAATAGACTAATATATTTTAGGGAAGGAACTTCCTCACTTTTCAAAGTTTTCCATTATGTATATCATCTGACTCCAAATTAATTACTGAACATAACAATTCAAAAACATGCTTTGTGAAGTAAATATTTTCACTCTCATAATCATTATACTGAGACCTTAGGCTTTGAAAGCTTTTTTTTTCTACTTTAGCATGAATAAACTGAAAATACAGTGAGAGCTGATAGTATAGAACTACTTTACTAGAATTATTTGTGATGAAAAAATTAACTCCAGGCAGGCTGACCTGGTCAGCTGTTGGTCTGTGCTCAGGGACACTGGTCACTGAGGAAAATGAAATTCTCTTTTGCCTTCTGTGTTTTGTGCTCAGGGACACTGGTCACTGAGGAAAATGAAATTCTCTCTCTTTTGCCTTCTGTGTTTTGGTTGTGCTGTGGTTTAAACCTTATCAGTGGCTCTGCTCCCTATATAGTTTTAGAAGAAAAGGAGCAGCCCTGTGGTCAGTATGGATAGTTTCAGAGAACCTACAACACTATGGAAAATGTGAGAATGCAGATGGCTGAAGGTTTTTTTTTCAATTATAGTTATTTATATTTTGGGTGCATTTGCATATTTGGGTTGTATGGGTACACACATACATTCTAGAGTACGCACGTGGTAGTCTGCAAATAATTTGCTTGACGTTGATTCTCTCATTTTACCATATGGGACCTGAGGTTTGAACTCAGGTCTTCAGGCTTGGTTGCAGGCAGGTGAACTTACCCACAGAGCCGTCTCACTGGCTCTGAGTCTTGACATGAGGTTCAAGTTGGAATAATCAAAGGCACCCAGCTATCAACTTCCCCTTTCTTTAAGCCTGCATCACTTTCCTCAGGTGTGGTGGAATGAATCTTTTTATTTCTACCAAAAGAAATCAGTTACTTTAAAAAATTCCTAAGAATAACATCACTGGAATAAAGTCGTACAGAGAAAGAAGGAAGCAAATGTATGAGTGAAAGGAAGCGGCAGACAACAGACCATCGCATCCCCATTCCCCACAGCATCCTAAACTCTTGATAAACACATGATCACAGCTGTCTCAATTTCTAGCCTCTGAGCCAGGTTAGCACCAACCAGAGAGATTCGAAATGACCCTGGAAGAGCTGGTGACGCCTCGCATACAGTTGCAATAGACATTCTATTTCTATTTAGCAGCTACAAACCCTCTCCAATTCTAAAGGTTATTTTTTCCCAGTTCATTTTGCTACCCTCATTTCTAACATTGACTCAGAATGTCTCTGCTCATCAGAGAACTGGTGTCTGCTCTTCTCACTCTAGCTTCCCCTGTCGCTTCTAGTATCACAAAGGAGATCGAGCCAATATGTTATGGATTATTATCTCACTTGCTCTTTCAGATGAAAGCAGTGCTTCAGAAATACTGCCACTGAAATTCTGCCTCCCAGACTGTTACTTTACTCCAGACCATAGATTACATTTTCAATCTGAGTCCTAGAGTTTCAATGGACAAGTCAAAGGGAGTAAAGAACAGATAGAAGACTGAAGTTTCCATTAGCAGGCCTTCCTCAGTTCTATCTTGCCAAGGATAATCTAATTTCAAGAGGCGATAAAGTTCACATAGGAATATTTTGTTCTATGGATTGGTTCCATCAATGAGGATGTGCTAGTGGCATGTAGTTTAGAGAGATGCCGTCTCTGCCAAATTCTGGCAGTCAACAAGTACAAGTTGATATTAAAAAAATCCCCCCAAAAGACAAGTATGATGGAAACTGACTCAGCAATTTCAATCCACTTTGTCTTTGGGAAGACTGACCTTAACCTTAGGGAAGATGATATTTTCAAAGGCAATCAGCTGTGGCATTTTCTATAATCTATGTCTTCCAAGGTTATCCCTTGAAATGTCCCAGTTCAAAGGAGGCTTGAGAAGATGAAGCATTCTCCTTTTCTCTGTGGGAAAACCCCCAGTCTTTCACATCCACGTTGACCTGTTTCCAAGAATGCGGTAAACATTGTGGAAGAGTAGATGGAAAGAATGTAAAGGCTGGTGGATGGGGAGGAATGCTTTAAAATGCTGTGTTCTGGATATGACATTATTATTGTACCCATGCATGCATAGCAGCTGTGGTACCTGCATTAGACATTCACAAGAACAAGCAGAGAAAATTCTGCTGGCACTGGGGATGAAGCTCACAAGGCCCTGGCAGCTGTTAGCTGCTAGAAGGAGGAGATGCATTCCATTTTGAAGTATGGCCACTGGCAGCTTGATAATGCTCCAGGAGACAGCCAGGACAAATTTGGACTTACTGGGTTAATAAAAAAGAAAAGGACATGAAGGTGGGAGGGACTGCCTCAGGTGACCCAAGAGAGTCAGTGGAAGCAAGACATGGTCATATTTTATTCTGTACACATATGTAGTTATAAAGGAATAGATTTGAAAAAGAATGTGCCAAATTTTATAATAACACGTAGTTTAAGCATGGTTGTGGTCAAATCAAAGCTAATTGTGAACTCTCTTCCTCTCTCCTTGTCAAGGAACATGTGAAGGTGGCGCCATGCTCATTTGCATTACGTATTACCATGAGACTGATTGGGTAAAGAGGCACGTCCTATACTTTGGGAAATGATGAAGGAACGAAGAAAAAATAAAAGGTGTTAAGAAAGTAAGAGATGTTGATTTCTTCTTCTCCCCCTCTCTCTCTGTCTCTCTCTGTCTCTCTTTCTCTGTCTCTCTCTCTTTTGCTCTCTCTCTCCCTTCCTCCCTCCCTCCCTCCCTCCCCCCATTTCTCTCTGTGTTTGAGTGTATACATGTGCATGTGTATGTAAGGTCAGAGGACAACTTTAGCTGTGACTCTTTAGGCACCATCCATTTTGTTGAGACAGGTTCTTTCATTGGCCCAGAGTTTGCCCCATAGGCTAGCGTCTTCCTGTCTCACCTTCCCCAGTGCTGGGACTACAAGTGCACACCTCCACACCATTCTCTTCTTGCATGTGTCCTAGAGGATAGAATTTAAGCTTTCATGCTTACAAGACAAGCACTTACCGAGCTCCCGCCCAGCTCTAGGGACAGACGAAGTTGGCTTTAAGTTCATGATTCTTTTATCTCAACTTCTTTAGTATTTGCCTACTAGCAGGCTCTAGCCTGCTGCTTGTTTAAAATAGTCCAAGCTGCTTCCCATCTCTCACACAAAGATGCAATTTCCTATTCGTGGTTCACCATGACTATATTGTGATAATTAATTGACAATAGAAACATATGACACATGTTACATAAAGTAAAACTGGTATTTTATTCAAGTAGTTTTAAGTAAGAACACTTCTATGTTATTATGGAGTACATAGAGTCTAGTTCAAGTGCCAGACTACACTAAGGAAAAGACTTTACTTTGGAATGTCTTTTCTCCTGCAACAATAATGAAAAAATGTCCTCCCATACGCATCTTGCTGAATAATTAGTTTAGAAAGAATCTCCAGCTTTTACTCTTGACTCTAAGGTTGAAATCTAGTGACTTTCAATTTAGGTGTCTTCATTACCAGTGTAATCCAGGTTTAAATTTTATGTAATCAGTAAAATAGGTTTAGTTCATGGCCCATAGGTTGCAGGAACCAAGGAATATTTGTAATTTCCTGAAATTCTTAACTCATGAACACTATATAACTTGCATTATATTAGATTGGGTTCAACTTAATCTAACTTTTATAGTGCCTAGATGAAAGGAAATGAAAAGAAAAAGCCATTTCTACTTGGGCTAATGCTTTCTATTCTGGAATGTAAGTTGTATGCAATAAAGAAAAACACTTAGAAAAACAACTGACACTATTGGTTTTGAAAACAGTGGCAAAGGGTTCCCCCTGTTATTTTCCAAAGGCAAACTTCCCAACACAGTCTTGGCTTGGAGTTTTAGACTGTCTCTTGTGCACAATTACCACTTTCCAAGTGCAGACTGCCAAGTGCACCAAGAGCAAAGTTTAGTCAAAGTTCATCTTTAGGTCAACCACCCTGAAACCATCAATCTGGACAACCCCTGGGTAACCTCTTCCCAGCTCCCAGATTGGAGCAGGAGCCTTTGCAGTCTCATTAGAGCATGCAAAAATTAATTTGTCTTGAAGAGGAAATTAAACAGTCATGTACAGTGTAGGGACGAGGTCAGAAAGTGGACCTGGAGGTGCATTCACAGCCTCTGTTTGGGGGTCCCTCCCCAGGCCTGGGTGGGGGCGGGCTTGACTCAGAAGAGAAATAATGGTGTAGGACAAATCTGACAAAGGCTTTGTGACAAAACGCACATAAATAGTAGAGAAATGTAACCTGAGAACAAGTCCACAGTGTTTGAGCCGGCCGAGCGCAAGCC
This sequence comes from Ellobius talpinus, assembly GCA_001685095.1. Classification (NCBI taxonomy): domain Eukaryota; kingdom Metazoa; phylum Chordata; class Mammalia; order Rodentia; family Cricetidae; genus Ellobius; species Ellobius talpinus. Next base: position 4,104 of record LOJH01057095.1, on the reverse strand, counting down.
CTCCTTTCAAGAGCCACAGGGTGAGAACGCGGGCAAAGACGGCTTCACAAATTCAGTGTTATTAACCCATAAAATGCAGTACTGTTGTCCTTGAACTTACTTTTTATTGTGTCCTAGACTTGTATTCATGGGCTAGAGTTTCTGTCATGAGAAAATGGGAGGGAAAAGTCTGATGTGGAGTCAGTGCTGTTTGTGAGCTCACAGTGAATTGAACCATTGTCTTCCATAGATACCATCTTTTTACATGATTAGAGAAGGTGAATGGTTAGTATGAGCATTGTGCATAGAAAGATGAAAAAATAGACGAGATACTGCATATTCTCAGCAATGCAATAATAAAACCTTATCAACTAGTCTTATCCCCAAACTGTAAATCTATCATATGTCTATCTTTCTATCAGTCTGTCTGTCTGCCTATCATCTATCTCTCCTTCCATAACTTTACTATTACAGATTTCATTATTTGGAAGCTAATATTTAAGTAATTAAATAGCTAAAATCATGATGTAATGAGGTGTGTGAAGCTGTGGTCACATTTATAAAAGCTGTTCAATTAATTTATAATAATAAACTATGGATTTATCAAGTTAGATATTATTTAATGTATGTTGCTAAAGAAAAAGTTTGAGTAATAAAAAGATCTTAAAGATAGACAAAGAACTTCCTCAAAGTAGCAAAAGCTGAAGAGTGAACACATTGGAAAAAAATTAAAGTACTGTAAGCAAGGAAATCTATGATTTCAACATTAAGAGAAAACATTAAAATTAGCCTTAAGTTCATTGACTAATTTCTATAGATCTAAAAAAATCCATATCTTATTTAAATTAAAATTTCTGACCAGTAAACTATTTAATATTAATTCTTTAATTCTCCTTATTTCATATCATGCTTACTTTTAATTCTAGCATATCAGTTTAACAAATTAAAAATAGTCAATTTTTAATTTTTAAGAAACTGAAAACAGGAATGCTCTTACATTATAGCTTTATTTCCACCTCACACCCTTCAAGGTAGAATTTGCATTCAGTAGACTTTATCAGTCCTTAAGTTTCCCTCCTGCCTCTTTTTAGTTACCCTCTTTTCCCCACCCCAGGGTTTGAAATTTCCAATTTTCCATATTTCATTTGACATTGTCAGTTTTTTTAGTTTTAGTGATCTTAACAAAGGTATAATACTTATTGTGTTTTGATTATTCATATAATTTTATTGCTTATTTAAGAACACCATGCAGTATATTTGGACCATATTCACCTCTCACTCCTCCTCCAAGTCCTTACCCCTTTTAATTTTATGTACTCTTAAAAAGAACTACGCAGTCCAAATTGTGCTGTTCATGTACCCATGGTTGTGAGGCCATCCACTTGAGCTTGGTGGACCTACCAGGGACCACACCCATAAAGAAAATGGATTCTCCTTTCTCTAGAAGCCATCAGCTGTCAATAACACTTCAGTTAGGCTGGAGCTCATGAGTTACTACCCATGCCATGCTAGAATACTGCTTTGACCTTGTGTTGGTTTTGTGCAGCCCCCATAAGTTAGGTATTCAATGGCTCTGCCATGTTCATAAAATACTCTTTCACTGCAGTGTACACAACTGCTGGCTTTTTCAGTCTCCCCTCCCTATCTTCTGTGATATATGTCCTGTTTAGAGATGAGCGTTCGACAGTTTCTTATTTGCTGCGTTCTGATCAGTTGTGTGTCTCCATATCAATTCCTGTCTACTGCACAAAGAAGCTTCTCTAATTGGAATGGGGGATGGACTAAGAAATGGGTATAAATGTGAGAACTGCAGCAGTCGTTACCATGTCCCTCTATTAAGTTCTCTCCTAGGGCCTATGACCTAGCCAGCCACAAATCTTTGGCCTGGTTAACAGTACCAGTTATGAGGTACAGGTTTTGTAATGGGCTTTAAATCCAGCAAGACAGTGGTCCCATGCTCCCATACATTCATGGCACTATAGCACCAGTGGGCACATCTTGCCAGGCCAGTCTTTACTGTAGCTCACAGAATTTACTGCTAGGTAGAAATGTTCATTGTTTTTTCTGCCATGGTAGCATGCATAGCAATTTCCAGTACAATGAAAGTTAGCCAATAGTGAGGAAGCTTCTGGCTCAGTGCCACCTTGATTTCTTTATGCCATGTGACTCAAGTATGTAGGTATATTCAGCAATAGGTAACTAAGAGCCTGTGATGTTTGGGATGCCTATGAGACTCCACTGATCAACAATTTAAAAGAGATAATCTATAAGGGCAACAAGCAGCTTTTTGTTTGATAGCTTATGATATCTGGATGGGGCACTTCCCCATTATAGAACAATTCCATTTATGTGTTTATATGTATATATATTTAGAGAGCTTCTACAATAGTAGGCTTTCATTTGAGTTTTTCAGAAAATCTTTCATCTTACTCTTCCTCTTTCTCCTTTCTCTACTTTGCCCCTGATGCCCTATTTAGCACTTCCTGTTCCATTGTTCCCATTTCCCCCTTCATAACACCATGTTCTATCCTCTTTTCATTGAAATATCCCCTCATGATTCCTTTCCACTTCTATGACTTCTATAGGTACTCCAATATAGATACAGACATCTGAAGAGTCAAACCTAGCATCCACATATAGGAGAAAACATGCGGAGTTAGTTCATCAGGGTCTGGGTTACCTCATTCAGAATGACTCTCCCAACACCACATGGCATACCACTTCAAGTTATGGAAGCAAGATGTTCCATAGTTGAGAATCTAGTTCTGACCAGTTTACCAAATGTCTGAAATGCAGCCAGATATGACTAGAGCTGACCGGAAAAAAAGTCTGCAACATTCTGATAGAGTAGACAACAACTCATAGTCTCAGGGTCTTGGGGCCTTATAACCATGTCATACTGTATCTGCTCAAGATTTGAAGCAGTTCTTAATCTGACATGGCTTTATAGTAATTTAAGGTAGATAATGCAAACTGCTTTGGTTGTTTGAAGTTGACTGTGATTCATGTGTAAAATGTGTCTACTGGAAGCATATCATCGCCTATGTTGGGAATGAAGTGATTTTTAGTACCCATCTACATAAGAACGATGTCTAGATAATGAACACACATATTTGCAGATTCAGATATTTTTCATAGGCTTCCAGAAGTCAAAATAATCTCTTGGAAGATGAAGTATTTGATTAACTATGCAGTTATTTATTTTATATAAAGCTCTCATTTTTATCTCATAAAACCTTCAAGGCCATCTAGTTCAGCACTTTAATTATACAAATGAAGAAACTGAGGCAGGAGAAAAAAATTGAAGAATTTTTGCTTAATACACTTGCAATTTAAATTTGAACAAAGCCTAATTTGCATCCAATTACATTCCCATAAAGCGAAATCTCATCAATTCCATATTTAACAATTAAAAACTAAAATCAATCAAATCTAAAATGCAATCATATAAAAGAGAGTCATATATTAAGTCATAAAAAATAGAACAGGTGATTAAACAAAGAGACATTTGTTCAGTCATCTCCTTATCTGAAGACAGAGTTCACAAGTCACATGGTTTTATTTCTTCTAACAAAATTTTTACACAAACTCATAATGATACAAAGTTGCTAAATTTTATGTCCCCATTTGCCCTGATTAATTTATAGACTGCATATTATCACTTTTAATCATTTTATGAGAGTAGTATTTTTATGACCAGAAAGGCCTCAAGGTTATCTTTTGTGCTGTAGGATTTGTCTCTAAGCTCTACAAATCCAAAGCTTGATGGTCTGATAAGTCAAGGGAAAAAAATAACTTACCCCTCCCAAACCTATATAAGGCTAATGGCCACCATAAAAGCCAGAAATCAGTCAAGCAAAGGTTTCAACTGATCAGGTCCTACACACTCTTTTAATATTAATTTTTCTTGGCCTCTTCTTTGAACTTAGATGTTCTCCTTCCCAGGCTTAATTAACACATCACATTCCTGACTCCCTGTCCACCTTTCTAAGCACCGCAGCCTCCTCTACACTGTTGAATCTCGGTGCTTAGACATAAAAGCGCCTGCATTTGTATTTTTGTAGGCTTCCATTGTGCAGGAGAATTGTCTGTATTCTGTCAATCATGTATTTTAATAAAACGCTG
>LOJH01057094.1:276-11603 GCA_001685095.1 Ellobius talpinus | reverse complement strand
TCTATTAGCTATTTATGTATATCTTTCCTTGAGAAATGTCTGTTTAGGTTTATTACCCGTAAAATTGAGTAGCTTATTATTATTTTTTTGAGTTCTTAAGTTCGTATACGTCTTGAAAAGCTAAACCCTTCCCACATGCGGAGTTTGCCAATATTTTCTTCTTCCTCTCTGATGTTGGTCTCTTATATGCAATTGATGACGGTTTTCCTTCTGGGTTATCCAACTTCCCTGACACAGTATTTTCTATCATCACTAACCATTCCCAGGGTCTAGGTGTGTGTCCTTGTCACCTTAACTGAAAATCAGTTCTCTGTCAATGTATGGGTTTATCACAGTGTCTCTGTTCTGCTCTGCTCGTCTGTGAGTATGTGTCTTGCAAATGCCATGCTGTTTTTATTAATTACTGCTTCATGGTACATTCTGAAGTCAGGAGGTGCAGTGGCTTCTGACAAGGGATGAGGTTTTGTTGTCCAGACACATTTGGGTTCTCTAGTTAGTTCTGAGTAGGATGCCTTAGAAATTGCACAAACTCTTTGCCTCCATTTCAGGAGTACAGTTATTTTAATTATTTGAATTCTTCAAATCTATGAACACAGGGTATCTTTACAACGTGCATATCACCTTTGATTTCTTTATTTGGTAATTATTATCTTTTCACTATAGAGAGCTTTTGGAAGGCTGATAGCCATTTTTAGTGTAATTTCTTCTTCATTATCTTGTGACATGTTTATTCAAGTCTTTCCTTTTTAGGAAAGCTCACATTTTTCTCTATATATGAGTTTTGAAATTTCTACTCATCTAATGCCTTGGTTCTTTTTATTTGTTCACTATCATGAAAGATACCTTATTTTTTAAGCAAAACCTTGGTGGCAATTAGTAGCTAGGAAGATTTGTTGCTATTGTAAATTAATTTGTGTTTTGAATCCTTGCTAAATTTTACAGAATCAAAGTCTTTGATTCTGGTAATTTTCCATGCACATAGTCATCCATCACACATCCTCTCTTGGCTAGTTTATGTCAACTTGACACAAGCTACAGTCATCTGAGAGGAGGGAACCTTAACTGAGACAGTGCCTCCAGAAGATACAACTGTTAGACGTTTTCTTAATTAGTGATTGGTGGGGGAGAGCTGAGCCATTTGTAGGGCAACCCCTGGGTAGGTGGTCCTGTGTTCTATAAGAAAGCAGACTGAACAAGCCATGAAGAGCAGGCCAGGAAGCTGTGCCCATCCATGGCCTATGTACCAGCTTCCTCCCTATTTGATTTCTTGTTCTGACTTCCTTCAATGATGAACTATGATGTGGAAGTATAAGCCTAATAAGCCCTTCTGTCCCCAGCTTGCTCTTGGTCATGGTGTTTCATCAGAGCAATAGTAACCATAGTAACCATCACTAAGACAAATGCACGGATTTTCTTTTCCAACTTTATCTCTCACTTAAATACTAAATATCAGGAAAAGAAGCTTCTTTATTCTCATTTCTGTATTTAAACATATTGTTTAATATGCCATTTAATAAATTCTGGCTATTAAGAATATTAGTGTGGGTAAGAAATATCTTATTACTCTGATTATTTTTTTTAATTTTTTTGTCATGAAAAGGAGATTGATGGTTGGAGAAAAAACCTTGTAAGTAAAGCGCTCATCTGGCCAGCATGAAGCCTTGAGTTCTATCTCCAGAACCCACATAAAAATGCCAGATATTAGTGCATGCTTCTCATCCCAGTGTGTGCTGGAAAAGGAGAGACAGGGTTCCAACACCTACTGAAGATCAGCTGAGCCGCCTAGCCTTGTGGACTGAACAACTACTAGATTCTTGACTTTCTTTGGTAGACAGCCATTGCGAGGCTAGCCGAACCACAACCTGTATGCTACTCTAAGAAAACCCCTTTCTTTATCTCTGTATACACTCATTCCATCAGTTCTGTTCCTCTAGAGAACACTGACTGAAACAAGCAGCATCTACTTCCATTTTAATATGCATATTTCATTTTATCACATTTCTTGTCCAGCTTTCATTAAACTACATATTTTTTGCTAGCTTGAGGCTCATACTTATAAACATATGCTATAAGCATTTATTCTAATCTCTTTAGTTATTTGCTAAAGACAATATATGTGCTCATTTTAATGCCAGTTTAAAAGTGCTTTCAAATATATAGCTTAGCATAATTCTCTCTACCTTTCATAATCATATTGTCTTATCTCTATTCTTTTTCATGTAGGTTTTTCTGAATTATTTAATATTTTATAGATGCAGAATTTACATAGTAATAAATTTGGTAGGTATTTCAGCTTTCCATATATTTTACAGCATACCTATGGATTCACTTTTCTATTTATTTTGGAAACTTGAAAATGTTTTCAGTTAGTCTTGATACAACAAACTTTCTAAGTATTGCATACTTATCCTTTTCATTCTATTGCTGTATTACTAAGTTCTTGAATCTAGTTCTAACATCTTAGTTGGTTAAAAGCAAAACAATGCCTAGTAAAATATTGTTTACCTGCTAATGAACTAACAAGAACAGTGAAAAGTTTATCATAAAATGATAGGAAGTTGTGTTCTACAGCAAAATAAAAGGTAACCAAATAGAATGGTACACACATACACACACACATTCATAAGCTTATGAAATGCGATCTATTAAAAAAATATTGGTATTATCAAAATAAGAATAACCTCTAAGTCAGGCATTGTGGCTCATGTCTGTAATCTCAGTTGCTGGAAGGCTAAGTCAGAGGAACAGGCTGGTCTACAAAATAAGATCTTGTCTCAATCAACCTATCCATTAACCCATCAATCAACAACTTCAATTTGGAAGACAAAAAAGTCAGCATGAGTACTATATGTAAGCAGCTACAACTTAGTTATGCTCTGGGCCTGCAGGAGACAGTGAGGAGGAACAAGTTGCAACTACATGCAACACCAGACTTTCACACCTGCCCGGGGTGAAGGATGCAGACACAAACAGAGTGATAGAGAATGAAGTACTTACATCAACCCATAAACAAGGAAGCCTAGGTCATGGTGTCAGGTATAGGCTCACTGTGGCCCATACATAGTGCAGTGAAGTGGGATGTGAGGAATGGGCAGAAGTGTGAAGTAGGCTCTGTAGAGCTAGTCTTGTTAACTTAAAAAAATCTATGTTCTGTGTAGGTACTTGTTCAAATTCTTCATGTTCTATGGATTCTGTTTTCAACAACTAGGCCTCAATGTAAATTTGTGAAGAAGAACCTATAGTCTTGGCAGAAGCCTGGATTCTTTAGAGATTCCTATGGGATTCCCCTTGGCCAGCAATTCAATTAGAAGCAACCCAATGAAGGACAGGAAACTTCACTGGGTGACAAAGGATGAGCAACTGCGACTCTGTCTACCTGTTATTTGGTGATTTCATTTAGATTGCCTTCACATATATATATATTTTAGGAAGTTTATACTGCATTAGGTTTCCATAGTACCCCCAAATGCCCCTTAATTTTATGTCTCTCCTTGTATTCCCTTCTATAACCTCCTCTCCCCTCCCCTTCCCCAATTTATTCTCCCATTCCAGTCCCACTCCTTCCAATTCACCAACCCCTTTCTAGTCTATTTTTATTTCTTAACAAGATCTATTTGTTCCTCAGTCCTTTACTCTATACCCACCCTCTGTGGTATTTTTGATATTTTTTGGACTGAGGTTGAGCCCATGGCTGGCTGCTTTGCTTTTCTGACCTTCAGGTTGAACCCCAATATCTGACTTTGAGTTTTTATTAATCATGCTACATCTCACTTATTAACTGTTGATCTCACTGCCTATGTTTATGGCATTCTGTTCAGAAAGTCTTTTCCTGTGCCATTGAATTCAAGGTCACTCCCCATTATAGACCCCCAACCCCTGTGTTCCAACTTTTTTGGTACCATAAATTATTCTGCACTTTCCTAAAAGAGAAACTTATACATCAAGTTAGCCACAATCCCTTTACCTACAAAGGTGTATTTCCTTGCAAGATGTGCTAGGGCCATTGTGGCCCAAAGCTTTTGGGAGTAACCAACCAGAAACTGATTTGACTCCACAAGATGAAACCCATATGGGATACTGCTTGGGTGACCAAGAACCTGAGCCTAGATATCCCAGAGACCTACAGTAAAACTAAATAATGGTGTTCTATAAAAGGAGGAGGATACAGTGATAAGATGACTCCTAATGGTATTCTGATATTCTCATAGATCAGTGTCTTGATCTGCTCAGTCATCATCAGAAGAGCTTCCTTCAACAAGGTGGGAACAAATATAGTGACTCATAAACAGACATTTGTTTTTGGAGAGTGAGAGGCCTCTGAACACTCAGCCCTAAATAGAAGGTCTCCATCAAATCCCTACCCTTGGAGCTCAGATGACCCTGCTAAAGAGAAGGCAGAAAGAGTGGGAGAACCAGAATGGATGGAGGATGCCAAGAACACAAAGTCTTCTATATTAACCTGAACAAAGCTCCTATGAACTCACAGAGACTGAGGTGGCATGAATAGGGCCTGCATGCGTCTGCACCAGGTCCTCTGCTTATATATTATGGTTTCCAGTTTAGTGTTTTCATGGGATTCTTGTGTGTGAGAATTGGTTAGTCTCTAATATATACATACATATAGATAGATATAATATCTTCTCTTGGCCTCTTTTCCTCGTGGTCGCTTGTCTTGTCCATCTTTGATGTGATTGGATTTGTTTTAATTTTTATGTTTTGAAAAAAGTGAATGAATGAATGGATGAATGAAAACCTAGCCACTGGGGTAAAGGTTAACAACTCAACTGTCATTTATAGCTGTGGGGAGAGGGAAAGCAGTTTTCTCCAATAGTGACATAGCAACCACTCCAGTACAGGCTTCACAATCAAGAGTAGCTGACTAACCTGTATGGACTACACAGTTTTCTTTTTGTTTTATTTTGTCTTGTTGTATTTTTTTAAATTGTATGCTTCAATTTAGCTATAGTTTGTTGATTATTTCCTTTTTCTTTTTTGGATGCTGTCTTGTTTTCTAGGATTTGTTGTTGTATTGGGGTTGTGTTTGTTTTTTGAGAAAGAACTTAAAGTTGGGCAGGTAGAGAGAGAATCTGGATGGACTTGAGAGAGGGAAAGGAGGGGATCAAAATTGATGCAAAAAGTGATGTAAATAATAAAAATAGAATAAAAAGGAAAAATATTACAAAGCAGAGAAACTAATTTGGGTGCTGGCCAAATAAACATTTCAAATTGTGTGCTTGTGACCTATAACCCTTATAAAGGACACTTTTAACTTAAAAAATCTGTAAAATAAGACACTGAGGGAGAAACTTTCATAATAGATAAATTGAATCCAGTTTACTCCAATAGTTTGAAAATAGTGATTTGTTGGAGCTAGAGTTAGGACCAGCAGTTAAGAGTAGTTTCTACTCTTTCAGAGGACCCAGGCTTGATTTCCAGAACCCACATGGAGGTTCACTACCATCATATTTAACTCCCAAGACTCTGAATGCCCTTTTCTGGCCTCTACAGAGACCAAGAATTTACATAGTACATAGACATACAATATTTACATAGTACATAGTAATATTTCCTGCAGCCTGAAATATGGAGGCATTTTCTTAACTGGGGCTCCCTTCTGATTTTAGCTTCCAGTACACCAATTATTGGGGTGTATGGTAAGATGCTCAAGCAAGGACACCATTTCTTGTACAGCAGCTGCCATCAGAGTCACTGCCTAATTGAGTTCTTGATTGAGCTGTCATTCTCCACAATCCATTTGTTTTCTCCACTAGGCAGAGTTAGTTAAAGAAAGATGTGGTGGGAACCACCACCCCTGGATCCTTCAAGTTCTTAATGGAGGCAACAATGTTTTTGTTTCCTCTAGGGATATGATACTATATTCAATTCATTATTTTCCTTGGCAGAGGCAACTCTAAGGTGTTCTACCTTTGAATCATAATATCCCTCACTCCACAGGGCATGGAACCAGAATGATTTTTGCCAAAATCTAAGCATATCTATCCCAATTACACATTTTGGAACTGGGGAAATAACCACAGCATAAGTTTGGGAACCTACTGGACTTACTGTGAGTTGGACTTCAGCCAAACCTTCATTAATCACCTGACCTGCATAAGTCCCTATTTAATTGGAGAGCCACAATGTTTCTTGGGATCACCAGGAATACTTTCAGGTATTTTATCAAGATCCTTCCTCAGGGGAATTTGAATGTTTCTTCATTCAAGGGGTTCGGAGTCTGCAAACTGCCTTAAGTCTGGAAATAGATTGATGGGCCGATCAATTGCCATAATCCAATGCAGCCTTTTTTATCGTTTATTTGAGATTTTTTCCCTCTTATATAGATCAAACAAAATTTAGTAGGCTTTTTATCACTCATATATACATTATATGCCCGGAAACACCATGATTGACTAGTCAGTACTAAAGGTCCATATGAATCATGCCACCATAAAATTCACTTGCTTGTGCCACCTCTTACAATTTGCCTTTGGTAATTCAGTGCTGCCACTTGGCTCCTGCTACCATGGGACACAATTAAACCCGCTGCATTTAATTCATTTAACCAAATAGCAGCATCTCCACCCCGAAGGTCTGGCAAAGAAGAAGGATGTCATCAAAACACTTCAAATGCATTGGTGCCCCTCTCACAATTTTGCATCTTATAGGGTTGGTGATGGGCATGTCTTCTGAGACTCCCAGTGTGGAGGATTGGGTTTTGCACAGTGTACCCACTCCAGTTTCCCAATTTACCTGAGCCTAAAATCTCTTCATCAGCACTAAGCCGAGGGGTATCAGGTATCTCCAATTCCTTTCCAGTAGGCCATCTTTTGACAAATGCTTCAACCAAGCGTTCAAACAAACTTTTGCCACCATTTTTTTTCTTAAACTTTTGCCAACAGTTCTTTTAACTTGAGCAAAATTCCACATTAAACCTAGAATATCCACTCAGAGGATCCACATCAATAAAACCAGGCTGATCCAGTTTTATGTTCTTTTTGCCATTATCCCACACCCTTAAAATCCACACCCGCCTCCGCCCACCCCCCGCATATTCCCTAGACTTCTGTTTGAATGAATTAGCAAAGTCGTTAAGCTCTTTAGTAGTGAATCGCACCTCCTCATGAACTATGCTTTTTCCCCTCTAAGAGTCTGCTTTGTCTTAAGTCTGGTTACAGTTCTAGAGGCAACTATTGGCTAACGCATCAGGATGTAGTTCTTAGCTGCTCCTCCAGCCCCAAGCTCACCATCCTGCTCTGTAACCCCGTGTTCCTGTCCATGGTGATAATGGACCGAAGCTCTGAAACCGTAAACAGGGAGAAAAAGACGACAGATGTTAGAAGATAAATGGGTGACCTGCTGGCCACAACTATGGCTGCAAAGTAAGGGACTTCCTTAGTTGGGGAGCTCCCTAAACACTGAAACTCGCAAAGCCCCTGAGTAAAGGAAAAGGCTCCTGTTGCAAAGACAGGCTGAAGCCCTGCAGGTGCGGTTCTAAGCTTTTCCCCTCCCCCCGTCCCATGCACTTTGTGAGACTCTCTTAAAACTTCACATGGTGCATGGAACATCTTCAGGGAGGGTTGTCACAGCTGGGACCCACCCAGAAGCCACAGGTTCAACAGCCAAGCCTTACCACATACTGGGTGGAGCGCCATCCATTGTCAAACTTGTTCTTCAAGTGCCACCTGGTGGTGATAAGATGTAAGAGGCCGCGTCTCGGTGAACAAGGCTTAAGTAGGCAGAGTACCTACCCCTCCTGGACTTCTAGTTGCATATACAAACTGTCATTGCTTCCGGCAAAAGGGAAGCAGAGGGTCTGATATGATATTGGATATCTGCACACTCTGGAAAACAGAAGGGGAGACAGGATTTGAGGAAGCTTTCTTTTTTATTCTTCTTCTGTCAATTGAGTAGCACTCCTCTCCCTGGATGACTCTATAGGAGGTTTATTGTAGCAAATCTGCAGTCACACTGCCTACTGAATGCTGGCTCCATTCCTTAGAAATCACCAAAACATAGTAGAATATACATTTATGTTTTGTTTTTAATTTCTCAAATTTTTATGTATATATATTTGTTACAGAAGGATGTGACCATCCTTTTGTGTGCTGGGAATCAAACCAAGGTGTTCTGGGTGTTCTGGGTATCATCCACTACTCTTAATTCCTGGTATATCTCTTTAGACCCAGTTTTCTTTTTCTTCTTTGTTTCCTTCCTTCCTTCCTTCCTTCCTCCCTTTCTTTTTGACTATGGGGTTTCTCATAGACAAGTGGCACCTGGAACTGCCACCCCTCTAACTCCCAGGTCATCTGACTCACAGTAAAATTGCTACAGGTATTTTAGAGTCTCTATTATAGAAGTGCATTTGTATTCTATTCTGTGGGATCCTATAATGCCCAGTGCTAATGGTTTCTTTGTTCTAAGTTAACCTGTCATCTAGGAAGCTTGAGAGGAAAGCATGACTGGTCCTGGTGCTTAGGAGCCCTCCTCCAGTTGCACAGAGATGATGAAGATGGGCAGTAGACAGAAGACAGCAAAGAGAAAAAACAAGCAATGTAAATCTCAGTGACAAGACTGAGCACCTGACCAGCGGGGAGAGACTAAACTTTAAAATGATTGGCAGCCTGATTTCCTTCCCCACACCATCTGGATAAAGAATGTATGGAAGACATCTTTAGGATGTGAATCCATTGCCTTCTCTGATCGCTGGTTCTCTGAGTAAAACAGGATTAATTACTCAACTCCCAGGTGCTGCCTATGTTTGAAATAGTTCAGACCTGGGTTATAGCAGAAGAGCTTGAAAACAAATTGCTTGTGCTTCTCTGATAGTTCATAGTTGGAATATACACTGGGTTCCTTGAGATGGGAAGACCTGCCATGAATGAGGGTGGAACCAATCCATGGTCTAGGCCCCAAATTCAATAAAATTGAGAAGTGAGATAAGCACCACCATTTACCTCTGTTTGCTTCCTGTTTGTAAATGCCATCTGATCAGAGGCCTGTGTTTCTGCTGTCATGCCTTCTTTACCATGATGGATTGTACCCTATAACTGTAAGTTCAAATAACACCTTCCTTCCTTAACTTGCTTTTATTATATACTATGTCACAGCAATGAGAAAAGTAATTTATACAGCCTCCAAATTAAAAAAAACTTCCACAATTTTCTCTCATACTTTATTCTAAAAGTAAGGACTTTCCAAAGCACTAATGTTGGCACATTCCTACCCACTCTTGACCACATACTATCTCATGCTACATAGCTTGGAAGGGACTAATATTACATAATGGTCTTTACAGAAACAGATCAGTTAGAACAGTGTTAGCCCAAGGCTGGGAGAAATCAGGAGGTATTTATGACTAAAGATGACATGCTTCTTCAATGAAATTTGAGTAACTATACAGTGCCTACAACAATTAACAAATTTTGATATTAGGGTTGATATTTTAGCTAAGTTTAATGTCAACTTGATACATCTGAGGAGAGTCATCTGAAGATAGAGCCTCAACTGAGAAATTGACTAGATCACATTGGCCATTGGGCATGTCTGTGTGGTGTTATCTTGATTGTTAATTGATGTAAAGGGCCCAGCACATGGTGGGAAACACCATCCCCTGGGATTGTGTGTCAAGAGTGTATAAGAGAGGTAGCTAATCATGCATCAAAGTGGTGCTTTAAGTAGGAAAAGACTCCCATAAGCCAGTTATATAAACATTTGATCCCCTCTTGATGGAATCGATTGGTGAATATTATGGAATCTTTTGGAGGTGTGGCCTTGTTGAAAGGCATGGGTAACTGGGGAGCAAACTTTGAGAGTTCATAGTCTTGTCCACTTTCAGATACCTTGTACTGTTGTTTTTAGATGAGATCTTTGGGTGCCTGTGTCATGCATCCTGGTCAATTAGGGACTCTCTGCCTTTTCCTTTCTGTCTGGGAATGCCTGATTTTCAGGCACTCAGCAGAGTTCAGAAACTGAAGATGATATGGCCTGCATACTGTGAATGACTTACTTTATACTGCCTCTTACAAAAGACCTTCACCACAAATTCCACTGAATAGAGTCCTGTTTAATGTGTCAGGAATGCAGTCTACATTCCTCATGGTAAGTATCTCTCATGGTAACATGAACCCAACTGTTCTAAATATTACCATTTCCTTCTCTATGTTTAGTTTGGCTTTGTCATTTCCAAGTCAAGGAATAGGCTCAATTTATGTATCTTGGTAGCCTATCCTATGCACTCTTAGGGACTAGTGTGTCTTATAGAAAACCCATACAGGAGGAAGCAAGCTCTAAAGGAGTGGAAGTGGACCCACTTCTGGGACATTGGTGGACCATGATTGAGCCAGCAACCTGGGCCAGAGCAGACCTGAGACAGCGAACTCCACAGGAACAGGTACAGGGGAGCAACCGCTGAGTGAGTGGGCCAGAGACAGAGACCACTGAGGGTCCGGATGTGAATCTGGGACCTTCAAGGGAGTAGACCTAAGCTAGGACACCTGTGGGTCTGGGCTTGAGTCTAGGACTTCTGAGGAACTAGGTCTGAGCCAGGTCCCCTAGGGGTCTGGGCATGAATCTGGGACCTCCAAGGGAATAGGCAGGAACCAGAGATCTCTGTGAGTCCAAGCATGAGTTTGGGACCTCAGAGGGAGTAGGCTTGAGTCAGGACCTCTGTGGGTACAGGCATTGGTCTGTGACATCAAAGGGAATAGGCAGGAACCAGAAACCTCTCTGGGTCCCAGCGTGAGTCTGTGACCTCTGAGGGAATAAACCTGAGCCAGATCCTCTGTGGGTCTGGGAACACCCAAGCCTGGGAACTCCGAGGGAGTAGACAGGAGCCAGAGACATTAGCAGGACCAACTCCAAGTCAGGGACTTCTGCAGGAGTGGATACAGACCAGGATTTACAGAAACAGGTCAAAGCCGACAACCTAGGATAGAGCAGGCCTGAGACAGCAAACTCCAAGGGAGTGTAGCAAAGCCCGGGAGTGCTGAGTGACCTCCAGAAACACAGAGTAACCAGAGGGGTAACTAGAACCGTGGCACTAATTGTAAAACAAGGAACAACCATCTGAGCCTTGGATTCACTGGCATCTAGAAGATTAATCAACAGACTTACCAACAGCCCCAAACATTCCTATTAGAGGAAAAGATGAGTAGAAAAGGTAAGAACACACGCAACACCACAAAGAGCAACACAACACCAGTAAAACCTAAAGACTCTACAACAGCAAGACTCCAACAACCAAATATCGATGAAGCAGAAGAAAATGACTTAAAATATAACTTCAGGAGAATGTTTGAAACTCTTAAAGAGGAAATGAGAAATTCCCT
>LOJH01057092.1:414-11604 GCA_001685095.1 Ellobius talpinus | reverse complement strand
CTTCCCACAGGGCAGGGAACCCTGACTGCTCTTTGGACTAGAAAGGGATGGGGATGGGGATGGGGGATGGGGATGGAATTGGGAGGAGGGGAGGAAGTGGAAATTTTTAATAATAGTAATAATAAAAATAAAATAAAATAAGAAAAAAAAATCTTTAAAAAAGTCCAAATGATCTAAAAGTGTTCAGGAAGTGCCATTTGAGAGTACCCTAAGGAGGTGGAAACNGATCTTCAAATTCTTCCTATATGCTTGTCTATGAGGCCCTGCTCAGTTCTGATAACTGATGATTTCTGTCTAGTAGACCCAAAGACATCCATGATTTCAAGCACCCTCTTATTCCATAAGTTGATCAAGAGCGCCCCACTTCATGCCAAGGTCCTGTGCCTCTGGGGTGAGTCCTGAGCAGCAGGAAGTATGCTATCTCTTCTTCCTTGGCCCTTGTTCAAGCCAGCACAGGGCTAGTAACTGCTGTCCCTGGAGCATTGATGCCCACGACGAAGAGCCCTTGTCTCCACACTTCGGATCCCAAGCATGCCCACAGGAGGCTTCACCTTGACACTCACTCCGATTTGAACACTCAGGAACCTAGTCAAGTGTCTGGCTTTGGTTCTTTGCTACCCTCTTGGTATAGTGTTTCAGGCACACTGATTACCTGGCTTCACCACCAGACACTATCTGTCCTCCCCTAAACACTCTTTCCTCTTGGAGCAATTAATCTGCTCCTGTTTCTAAACTACCACTCACCATGGAGGTGCCACTAGGTCCCCCCATGCCACTGTTGCAATTTCAACTAGTCCTGCCATTAATGAGATATTGAGCCAAGACCATTATGCTGTACTTTGTATCTGTTCTTTACTATTGCAGAAGCTGGCATATACATGTACATGTGTACACACACTTATATACACACATATGTACACATGCACATACACATATGTACATGTGCACATACACATGCTTTCTATATGCGCAAACATCATTTTATAACTTGTTTTCTTACTAGCATTGCCTTTGAGAATATCTAAAATGCTATCTACTTGTTGACAGAGGTTTCTGTCCTGTCCAGTCCCGCAGCCATTCAGTCCCAAAGAAAACACACAGAGGCCTATATTAGTTATAAACTGATAGGCCTATTATTTCTGGCTTCTTATTAACTCTTGTATCTTAAATTAACCCATAATTCTTGTCTGTGTTAGCCACGAGGCTTGGTACCTTTTATCAGAAAGGCAATCTCATCTTGCTTCCTCCGTGTCTGGGTGATGACTGCAGACTCAGCCTTTCCCCTTCCCAGAATTCTCCTGTTCTGGTTGTCCCACCTATATTTCCTGCCAGGTTGTCCCGCCTATACTTCCTGCCTGGCTACTGGCCAATCAGCATTTTATTAAAACAATATAAGTAACAGTGTACAAAACCATTGTCCTACAGCATCCTACACCCAGCCCTTTACCAACTATTTGGTAGTCTAAACATTTATTAGTAGTAGATAATCATTCCATGGCAACTTTAAAATCTCATACTGAATTCCTAGGGCGATAGTTTATTTGGCAAGGTGTTTGCCTTTTAATTATGGAAAATTTTCTAGGATGGCAAACCTCATGCAAAATAAGATGGATGTGGCAGCTCTTGTAATTCCCTATCTGGGGGTTATGGGCCAGCCAGATTAGCCTTCTTGGCAAGTTCCAGTCTAGTGAGAGACCCTGCTTAAAACAAAAAAAGGTGGATACTATCTGAAGAACAATACTTACGGTTGTTCTCTGGCTTCCATATGCATAAACATTCATACATGTGTACCCACAAATAATACACACACACACACACAAACTGAAGAGATACATTTTAGCTTTAAACCCATAATTGTATGGAAGTATAAGAGTGGAAAAAGATAGTCTACCTAAATAGTAACCAAAAGAAGGGATGGTTATGTTAAGTAAAAGCATAGACACTCGTGAGTTGATCAGGGGATAATGAAAATATGTTACACACACTCAATAGAATTCTATTAAGTTGTAAAGAAAAGTGAAAATATAAAAATGTCAGAAAAATGTATGGAACTTGAATATGTTATATTAAGTGAAGTAACAGACTCAAAAAGACAAATGTCACATATTTTTCTCCCTCATCTGGGGCTCTTAGCTTCTAATTTCTACTTATTTTTATTTGTATTTATGTGAGTGTGTATATAGG
Organism: Ellobius talpinus; assembly: GCA_001685095.1. Taxonomy (NCBI): domain Eukaryota; kingdom Metazoa; phylum Chordata; class Mammalia; order Rodentia; family Cricetidae; genus Ellobius; species Ellobius talpinus. Next base: position 9,420 of record LOJH01057092.1, on the reverse strand, counting down.
CCAGCTAACTAGAAAGAGACCCTTGAAAGGAGTACACAGAGGCAGTGAGGGAGAGGGATGGGTGAGAGTACATGTGATTGAAAACAGGGACAAGGAGTGGGGCAGTGCTGCAGATGGTCATCTTTGAAGGATATGGTAGGGCCTGCTTTCTGAGGGAAAGAGAAGGCAGCAACCCTGACGTGCTCAACCAGGCAGCACAGCAGGGGCTCTCATCATTCTCAGACAGTTGTATTTGTTCCAACAAAGTGGTATTCACAGGGGAAAGATGCTGTGGGATAACGTTCTTGTACACTGCGAAGATTTGTCACTCATACATTTAAGAAAATACTGATTGGCCTGTAGCCAGGCAGGAAATATAGGCAGGGGAACCAGACTAGTAGAATTCTGGGAAGAGGAAAGGCAGAAACACAGTCATTAGCAAGATGCAGAGGAAGCAAGATGAGAATGCCTCACTGAGAAAGGTACAAAGCCACATAACTAAACATAAGAATTATGGGTTAATTTAAGTTGCAAGAGCTAGTTAATAATAAGCCTGAGCTAATAGGCCAAATCATTTATAATTAATATAAGCCTCGGTGTGTTTATTTGGGATTGAATGGCTGCAGGACTAGGCAGGACAGAAATTTCCATCTACAAATGGTGCCCAAATGTTTGGCAAGGATATCCACACAAAGCCTGAGAAAACTTAAAAAAGGATTCTAGACAGACAACAGCAGAATCAAGTGCAGCTTCTTGGTAACTGTTTTTTCTCTGGTAGGCTCTGTTTGCTGACAGTGAGCAGAGGTGTGGCTCCTTTAAGAGAGGCCTCCTGACTCAGCATTAGAGGAAAAAACCTCACAGCTCTTTCAAGAGGCTCTGCTACCAAACACTTAAATGGTTTTTAGGAGTAACCCATGTCAGGCTTCTTGGTGGTGGCATGGACCTAGGAATGCCACAGAGATGTGGTAATAAATGTGGCTCCTGCCAGTACCTTCACCATGAAGCTAGACTCTCAAAAAGCTAAGGAATAAGGTGGAGTCAGCCACCAAAGCTGCAGCTTTAATCCTAGTCATATTGCTTAGCAGATTAAAGAATCATGTAGCCAGAAAAAGAGATATACAGCAAAGATAGATCAGATAAAAAGAAAACCCTCTAAATGGTTTACAGTGTGTTTAAAAATATAGTTAGATTTTGCATAGAAAAGAAAAAGGATATAGAAAGTTCTTAAAAAAAGAAGTAAAGTAGTTGGGGTGCCTTTAATCCCAGCACTTGGGAGACAGAGGTAGGCAGATCACTGTGAATTCAAATCTAGCCTTGTTTACAGAGTGAGCCAGAGCTGTTACACAAAGAAACCCTGTCTCAAAAAAAACAAACATTAAAAAATAAAAATTAAAGTGATAGAGTAAAAAAAAAGGCTACATAAAGATGGAAAATACACAGAGAATCTGGATACTGTAGGTTATTGTGTTGTCTTTGAATTGTTCAACTGCTGAGGAAGGAGCAACAGTTGCTTAAAGACATTCGATTATAAATGCTGCTGGATTAATCCAACCACATATTTTGAAAATGCCTTAACTTCAAAATTTAAAATCAAAAGATATGTTACTTTGGAAAAGATTTTGATTTTGTTTCCACAGGAAATGAGAGGATGAGGGATTCTTTCTGGATTAAGAAAAAAAATAAGGTTCGATCAAGGAAGACCCCCTGAAAAATCTCTGCTAGGAGTGGATGGTCAAGATGATCCAACATTTCAGAACACCTTTGTGGCAGTTTCTTATGAGTTCTACATCCAGAACAGCTTCAAAATTGTTGGTTGAGATGATCTAGCCTCACAGAATACATCAGTCAGGACTTGACCATAATCTTAAATTTTCTTTGGGTCCCCATAAGATTATCAGCACTCCCAGTCAGTAGGAAGTAGTCTAGAAAACTACACCCACATTTCCAAGAAAATGGATTTTCTTGTTTGTCTTTGCTTAGTGTGCTGGTTACAAGTTGTTCTGGATAATGGTCAGGAAAGAAGCTAAACAAAGGAGATTTAATTCAGGGACTTGTTTTGAAAAGAAAAAAAGGGGGAAATGCTGTGGGATAACGCTCTTGTGTACTGTAAAGATTTGTCACTTGTATTGGTTTAATAAAATGCTGACTGGTCAGTAGCCAGGCAGGGCAACCAGACTAGAAGAATTCTGGGAAGAGGAAAGGCAGAGACAAGGTTGCAAACCAGATGCATAGGAAGCAAGATGAGAATCCTTTACTAAGAAAAGGTACCAAGCCACATGGCTAAATATAGATAAGAATTATGTATTAATTAAGTTGTAAGAGGTAGTTGGTAATAAGCCTGAACAATAGGCCAAACAGTTTGTCATTAATATAAGCCTCTGTGTGTTTATTTGTGACTCAGTGGATGTGGGACCAGGTGGGACAGAAGTTTCCATCTACGGAAAGAAATGGAAGAACCTAAAAACAGTCAATCCTTTTAAATTCTAAAACTACAGGTACAGAATTTATTGATTACTATCCATGGAAGACATACCCCAACCCTACCCCCCACATTTTAACAAAGTTTTAGTCTTATACTATTGTTTATGAGGTTCCAAGTCTTCCTCAAACTGGAAATCTGTCAAAATTGTACTGCAAGTTATTTGTAATTTTCTCTTTGAAGAATTAAGCCACATGTCAAATATCCTATATATCTTATGCCTTAAAACTTTCTCTTCTGGCATTTGATTATAAAAAAGAGAGTCCTTGAATAAGTAAATCAAGGCACTTGCTGGTTTTCTGAGTTTTATTCAGTTGGCATCCGGCAGGTGCTTTTATTTTTCTGGCCTTGAAACCTCTTTTCCCTGGATGTGGGCGAAACAGTCACAAGCGTCTTTGTAGTCAGCAGACCTCTCTTCTTTTTCTCTTCTTTCCTGTGTATTTTCAGCCTGTCTTCCTCCCTTTACCATTCAACATGCCCACATGTGCATTCCAAATCTTGTTACTTCTCTTTCACCAGGAGGAGAAATGCTTTCAGAAGGGGCTTGACAGGGAGCCACTGTTCATGACTTAGGGGTAGACACAGCTCGCATGTCCTCAGGTTCCAAGGTCCATGAGGACATATGAGGTACACAGGACCAGTACCTATGTCCTGCCACTGATGGTTCACCATAATTCCTCGTCATACTGGAACACTGTGCCCTGCAGAGTGCCCGCTACATTCCTGGAAGTTCCCAGCCTGCCTGTATTTTATCAGATGGCATGTTTGCACATCCTTAGAAGGGCCAGTCTTGGCTTCTGTGGGGGTCTGTTCCTCATGGCCCTCCTTCCAGGGTTCTGATGTGTCCCTCACTGTTCCTCACTGCCCCGACCCAGAGGCTGAATCTCAATTTCATTACAACTTTTCCTTTAATTTCATCTCTGCAGGACAGATCAAAAGGCTCAGTTAACAAGAATGTGTAGAAAACCAGATGTCCTCAATTTGCTGCTCCCGTGCAGGCCGTAGGACCTCTAGTTTTTCTTTAGTTCAACACAAAGCCTTGGGCAGAGCAAACGCACACAAAAGAGCAGCTGCACAGATTAGGTTTCCCTTCATAGAGTATTATTTTTAAGCCTTCAAGGTCCGACTTGAACTGCAGTGTAGGTCTTGCCCTTCTGCAGACTGTCTGCAAGCAGTGACCCCTTAACTGTGTTACTTCATGTGATGCTTGTATATGCATCAAATATACATATGTCTTCTGTTGTTCCTGTTATTCTAGAGGTGAGAAAGTCAAGACCAAGAAGCAATAAGGAATTCATGCACTCAGGGTCACAGAGCTGCTAAGGACTGAGTGAGGGTCTGCTTCCAGGTCCATGTTCACCCTGTCAAACATTGCCCCCACTCTGGAAAACACATTACTTTCATCTTAGCAAAACACCCATAGCTTTTAAGAAGAAAGATTCCTTAAAGGAGACTGAAATAACTCAATTTCTCTGTAAGCTTAAAACCACTAAAAAAAATTAAGCCCTATCAATTTGGAAAAGAACAAACACTTTTAGTATAGCAGGTTACGAGGTGGGTTCGTGTAGCGCGTTCACCATTCTTTTAGATAGTCACAGTGCGACACAACTGACCCTAAAGTGGTTTGAAGGCAACAGGGTATAAAGTGTAGATTGCAGTTCAATGATGAGAAAGAAACTGCTTTTGAACATACAGTTTACACTATCACACTCACCAAATATATCTGCAGGTTGCTTGTTTATTTACTCAGTATTGAGAATCTTCAGCTGCTAGGTGAATAAATAGGAACCCAGACTTTGTGGCTACTGATCCAATTATATGTATACATTTACATATATACATGTACATATATCTATGCATTTATATATACATATGTACACACACACATACACACACATGTACCAACCCTAAATCTCATTAGAAGATTCTTTCTGAGGACAAGAATTTTTAGATTCTTGTCCCAGAAGCACAAACTCTTGAGTTGCTCTTCTGTTGAGTGAAATATAATACAAGAAAATCAATCTTGCAATAATTCCTGTAACAGTGACTTGGGAAAAGGAAGGGAGTGGAGCTTCACACATAGTTCACAACCACAGGGCGTGGGTGTGGGTGGGGGTTGGGTGTCTACAAGGAGACGGAGGGAGCTAAAGACACAGGAAGGCAATCTCTGGCTAGACAGGTACTCTCCTAGTGAGAGATAACTTGTGGGGTCCATTGTCAATGCTTTGGTTCTCTTTCTAACTGATGACCGAAAGGCAAAATGTTGTTTCACCTCCCTACGTACAATATTCTAGTTTTGTTTTGTATTTGACTTGGTTTGGAGTAAGAAGGATGAGGAACATATTTGTACTGCAGAGCTTCCGAAGGGCTGCAATGACGTTCAGAGTTTTGTTATCATCTTTCAGAGGAGTTGAATCCCTCTTCTGAGACTCAAAAACCTTCCCCCAGTTTGGGAGTACATGGCAGGCACTAAAATTACACCGAATCAAATGGTAGTAAACTAGTAATACTTTTAGAAATAGCTTGGGAGATGTAAAAAACAACCAGCAATTGCTAAAAATGGTGCATCTTTCTAATTTTTTCAATCTTCTACCCTTCTCCTGGCCATTAAAAAAGGTATTTAAAAAAGTCACGTGGGCAACATTTCTTCATTGCTTTGTCCCATGTCTCAACTGTAACCACTAACATAGAGGGAATGTGGCAAACATTAATGCTTTCCTGGACATCACTTTGGCAACTGTCAAAATCTCTGCTTCAGAAAAATTGTTTTTACGCTTTGATTGGACAAAACTGATGCAACAGGCATAATTTGGTTTGGAAATTCCCTGACTAGAAGAAAGAACGGATGGTAAGTACGCAATGGGAATTAGTGTTGACACATCTGCACCTTTCCGTTCTGCAGGAAGCGTGTTTGATGAGTAGTTCTGACACATGCAAAAAGATGGGAGAATGAAGGACACTTGTGACATAGTAGTTTTGTCCGCATAGTTAGAGAAATGCTGATGTCCAGCCCAACAACAATCCAAATGAATGTCGCAAGGCTAGGAAAAGGGTTTGGGTCTGAATATGCTCTAAAATTGCCATCAATAACTCCTGAAGTGAAAACAATGAAATTATAATATCATGTGGGTTGCCCTCCCACTGGATCACTGAACAAGGAATCAGGCTATTCTCTTCGTTTATAGCTTAGAGCTAAAAAGGTGGAGAAAGTCCAACAGAAACTGGGCAGTGACGTTTGCTTCTTTGTCAACGACAAAATCATTTAGCAATTTCCTGGCCTGCAAAAACATCCCAATAAATCTCCTCTGTATACTATTAGGAAGAAGTGTGTGGAACTGGGTGGACTTCAGAAGGCGGCTCACCTTGAGGAGCTCTGTTATCCTGTCCTATTGCTCAATGGAAAGTTCAGCCCAGTCACCAAGTAACATGAGCCTGGGTTCATGGCTGTAAATCACCCAGAGATGCTCACTATGTCCACAGTGCTCTGCGGCGAGTTTCACAAGGTCACTCCGACTGAGCTTCCTCTGAGTTGGAGGCTACAGCTCACTGTCAGGCCCCAAGCCAGGCTGTTAATCACCGAGGAAACCTGAGGGTGAGGGATGGGGAGACCATGAAACGTAACGTTTTAGGACTGATCCTAATGTCAAAATGGAGCCTAGTTGGAAACCCTGTAAAGAGTTGCAGCCCTTTGGGGGCTTCCGCACTTCAGCGAGGTCCTTTTCTGCACCTGCAGCGTTAACTTTGTTATTCCATACTCCAGGGACTTCCCACTATTCATCAGATCAAATATAAACTTCTGGCTGCTGTCTTCAAGGTCTTACCGACTTCAAACATCTGAGCATATCTTTGTTTCATTCTTGGATCTAGTCACGTTGGTCATCTTACTGTAACCATCTGGCATTGTAAAGCTTTGCTACTTCTTAATGGAATTACAGAGTTTTGTTTCTTTGAATTTGTTGGGAAAATACCAAGAACTGAAAAGAGTAGCTGAGGCTCTTTTGAGGAGTAGAATGGGGGAGAATCTAGCTCATTAGGCAGCTGGGCTGCTCTACTCGGAGCAGAGCTTTTGTAGAATTTAGAGGGAATATTGGAGACTCTGGGTCATATCTTCAGCTTATAAATATTTATGTGTTATATCATGTATTCCTTACTACAATGTCTTTCATAACATAGGTGAAGCAAGAATTATTATTGCTATTTTTTGAGGTGATACAGCCTGGACTTGGAGAGATTATGTGACCTTGTGCTGTAAATTTGGACCCAATTGTTGTGATAAACTCCCTCTGTGTGTGTGTATGTGTGTGTGTGTGTGTGTGTGTGTGTGTGTGTGTATGTGATGAGATGGTTAGCAGTTTCTTGTACGAAGGCCCGGAGTATAAATAATTCAGGCTTTGCGGGCCATATGTTCTCTGTCACAACCACTGAACCCTTCATGTTGCTCAAAAGCATTCACAGACAATACTTAAACAAATGGGCATGGCTGTGCTCCAATAAAACCCTGCTTACAAAAATAGGTGGTGGGTCAGATTTAGTCTGTGGGACATAATTTGCCATAAACTCTGCTATAAAACTGTAATTGGTTTTATGTCAAGAGTGAGGATTCACACGCCATTAAATACTTTATGCATTTGAATCTTCAAAATGTAGATATTAATAGAGTGTAAAGGAGAGGACCCAGGCAAGTAAGTCAATATGGGGGTTGTTCAGTGGAGACACCCCAGAAGTCAGGAGAGCCTCAGGGGACAAGGGAGGGGAATGATGTCCAACAGTTGACTTTTTATGTGTCATTGCAGAATGGCTTCCCTGGGCCTGGTGGTCCTCAGCGCTTTCCCTTGCTGGCCGTGTTCCCTGTAAGCCCCACATTTTCTACTCTGAGCACTTTTTTCTAGGAGCTGTCATCTCTAGTCTGCTGTGACAAATATTCGGGATCCTGTTTCCTGAGAAGACGCCAGCTCTGTCCTGAGGTCAGGCCAGGAAGCTCAGGCCAGGAGGAGGAGTTGGGAGACTGAACCCGTCAGGGATTGACTTCTTCCAGCAACTTCTGCTTCTAGCACAAAGACTGTTCTTTGGTGACACATTTCTGCTCACCTAGCTTATTAGCCCTGCCACGAAGGCCAAGAGGAAGAAACAGAAACTGGAGTATCAGACAAACGAACATTCTTGTGAATCTCAAATGTCTCATCCTCTTCAAAGGGCACATCTAGTTAGGTTTCCTCTCTACCATTAGCCACCACCCAAAATTATTCTCTTTTTAAAAATTTGTTCTATTTTATTAATTAAAATAATTAAAATTTTATGTGTGGGGGTGCTACACCTGCATGTATGTTTGTGTACCACTTACATTGTTGGTGCCTATGGAGAGCAGACAAAAGCATCAATTAAAACCTCTGAAACTAGAGTTCCAGATGGCTGTGAGCTGCCACATAGGTGCTAGGAATGGAACCCAGGTCCTCTGGAAGAGCAGCCAGTGCCTTTCACTACGAGCCGTCTCTCCAATCCTATTAAATGTCCCTTCCACACCACCTACCACTTCCTGCCTGTCTTTAAAAGTCATCTCAAGGACTTTGAGGAATTGTTGCATCTTTCTGAAGCTTTGTCTGCACAGGCTTACACTATTTTCCCCTCATCCAGAATCTTATTTTATTTTAGTTTATGGTTTCCAGGCTAACTTTCCATCTTTCCTGTGATGATCTCTCCACCTGGAGTCACTGACCAGTTTAGGTTGGCAGTGTCTTCCAGTGCTGTGCTAGGCTCACAGCTGCGTGCTCCCTCCGTGGGCTCTGCCGAGCATCTCAGTGAGTCTCTGCTGCGCATCTCAGTGAGTCTCTGCTGCGCATCTCAGTGGGTCTCTACCGCGCATCTCAGTGGGTCTCTACCGCGCATCTCAGTGAGTCTCTCCCGCGCATCTCAGTGAGTCTCCCCGGCGCATCTCAGTGAGTCTCTACTGCACGTGTGGTCCCCATTTCTTACTGTTTCCCCTATGGCAACACTCACTTATTCTGCCTAGATCGTCTGGTTTGTCACTGTTATTTTCTCTGGAAGGACTTGGGATGACTTCCCTCAGGGACCAGTTGGGAGACTTGAGCGAAAATCCATGGAACATGGTTATTGATCATCGGCTGTGCTACCGGTGCAAGGCTATAGTGTTAAGTGCAATTAGTGTTCTATGAAATGCAGGAAATACCATGTGTGTTTTTGTTCACAACTGTATTTCTTCTGTTTAGCAAATGCCTTGTTTATGAGTGACGTGTAACAAGTCTAGACTGAATTACAGACGGGTGGATGGACACTACCAAGACCAGCTGGTGAATCACTTGTGCTGTGGGACAATGGTCTTTTATCCTGTCACATGTATTATTTTTAATAAAACGCTGATTGGCCAGTAGCCAGGTAGGAAGTATAGGTGGGGCGACTAGGCAGGAAGTAGAGGCGGGGCAATGAAAATTCTGGGAAGAGGGAAGTTTGAGTCTAAAGTCGTGACCCAGCAGCAGAGAAAGCAAGATGTGACTGCCTCGCCAAAAAAGGTACCAAGCCATGTGGCTAACACA
>LOJH01057091.1:23710-33973 GCA_001685095.1 Ellobius talpinus | reverse complement strand
AAAAAAGTACTGAGCCATGTGGCTAACACAGATAAGAATAATGGGTTAATATAAGTCATAAGAGCTAATATGAAGCCTAAGCTAATGGGCCAATCAGTTTATAAGTTATGGATACTTCTGTGTAATTTCTTTGGGGGCTTACTGGCAGTAGGAACTGGACAGGACAGAAACCCCAACAAGCAGGACCTCATGTTATAAAAATGAATTGCAGAATTATTGTATTTTCCAGTTCTTCAGTCCTAAAATAACTTGCTATTTAAACATTAAAATAGTAATATTGATAACTTTTAAAAATGCTTTTAAGATCCCCGGCAGGCCYGCAGAGCTAGTCCAGTAGCTGGTGCATGGYGGGCCCAGGCTGATGCAAGATCTCAAGCAGCTGGTCCAGCCATGCGGCGCTGAGGCAGGCGGTTGTGAGCAGGCAGCAGGTAGAAGGCACATAGACACATCGTACAGAATAGAATTGGATATTTATTACTTAAAGAAGGGGGAAAGAAAGGAAGAAAGGAGAGGGAGAGAGAGAGAGAGAGAGGAGAAGAAGAGGAGAGAGACAGAGAGGGACCCCAAGAGAGAGACACGCCGCCTGCACCAAGAGAAGAACAGAGAGAGATCTAAGATGGCGGGGGAGGAGGGTGTGGGCGTGGCTTGCCTCTTAAAGAGAAAAAACCCATAACAATAATGATCAGTTGTCAGATATATTACTGAGAAAATTTACTTGCATAATACCGTGTGCGTGTTTGTATACATTTCTTAAATATACTTTGAATGCTCAAAACTTCAATTAGTAAACAAATTTATTAAAAAGATATTATTAGGTATATTAAGATGACGTCTTTATTAACCTGCTTTCTGTTACTGTAATGCAGTACTTGAGGTTGTATAGTTATAAAGAAAAGAAGTTTAGTTAGCTCAGTATTTTGGAAGCTGAAAACCCATACAGCACGACCTCAGATTAATGAGGCTCCCTACTGACTCCACAACTTCATGGTGGATGGTGCCATAAATGGAAGGGTTGGTATGAAAAAGAACCAATGTTTCAATCGGAGAAGCCAGAGCACTGCAGGAGCCTCATCCTACTATTCTTGAACCACCTTGACTGAGAGTACTTACTCAACGTCCTGCAGGAATGACCTTAATTCCTTCTGAGTGTATGAACTGATGAAACACCCAATAGCCTCTGCTTCTTAAAGATCCTGTTCCCTCAGTCCAAACATGAGCACATGAGCTGGAGGAATGTGTTAGTTTTATCCATAACCAAATGATAAGAAAGCATAAAATGAAAATACTGTTCTTCCTGGGAGCTTTCATATGACAAAAAGAGAATGGAGCTCCTACATCCAGTCAAGAAAAGAATAAAGCCATGGAAGTCAGGGTGGTTTTATCCAGCACCATTTGGAAAGAGAAAGAAAAACTAGCCCTGCAGTTCAAAAGAACTCTTGGGTTTTTCTGGTTGCTGTAAAGCACTGCTCTTGAAATGGCCCATCCCTGGTGGTTCTGTTTGTCATGGCTCCTAAGCAGTCTTTATGATAGCAGAAAGAACAGATCCCAAAAGGAGGAAACTGGGCTTCAGAAGAATCAGACTCATACTGGATAAGAATGAGTCAGTATTCCCAAGTCTGACCAACTGGAAACATGGAGAAACCTGTGAGAGAGCCAGAGGGAAGACCCCAGGGCAATCTTCCAGACCCCATCTGATTCCTTGCCTTCCACAAAATTTTCTTTTATAGATAGAAAAAAATTTCAATAGTTTTATCCAATTCTTTTTTTCTTTTCATACTACTATTTTGAAAGAAATTTCCAAGTAATATTTTGCTCTGCATGTTATGTTCTAAGTAGAAGATGACACTTAGAAGCAGACAAAGGGCAGGAGATTTTTACTGTTCCCTGATCAAAACTAAGACTGCTACTTTAGAGCCAGAGCAGAAACAATTCTCAATGGGGCAAAGAAAGAAACATTCAAGTGGTATCATTTTTCAGTGATTGCCTTGAGGCATGGAAAACTTTGAGTGCCTGGGAAATTGCTGTCCAGAAGCCATTTGGGTGGCCGTTTCTTCTGCCGGGCTTTAGAAAATATGGCTAAAGACAAGCCAACAGATTTCTCTTTGGAGAGTCCAGAATCTGTCAAGAGAATTTAGAGTCTATGAAAAGTCTGAAATGTGTACCTTGAGTTGTCAGTTGAGGGAATACCCTGTCCGTGGGCTTTGTGGAGAACAAGTAATATTCAGTTTAGATCCTTTACAATTAAAGACAAATGACAGCTCTTGCCTTGAAGAGAACTGCACAGCTTCTACAGAATATGATGAAAAATAACTGATAGAAAAATAAGATTTTCCACCATCATTTTAGACACTTCTAGCAAATGACTAACATGGCACCTGAAGATGGTCTCTAAAATGACTCTCACCTGGACAACTGTCAGTCAGCTTCCTGCCACTGCTACGAAATAGCTGAGAAACTCACGTCCTAAGGAGGAAATGACTCCTGGTTTCAGAGTTTTCAACCCTGGTTGCTCCACCCTGCTGTCTTCAGGCCTGTGGTGTACATCCTTGGGGTGAGCACACTGAAGAAGCAGCTGGTTACCTCACTGCAGACAGAAAACAAAAAGAGGGAGGAGGAAAGGGCTGCACCTCTAATGCCTGCATTTCTTCCCCAAGGCCTCACTCCTTACAGATCCCAGCAGTGTCCAACAATGCCACAGGCTGACAACCAAGCCTTTAGCTCATGGTCCTTTAGGACCAAAGGTTTTCAAAGCAGAAATTTCTCTGCCTCTGCGGAGATGAGCAGAAGAGATGGTGATGGTTGTTAATTGATAGTGTAGATGGATACAGGCACTTAGCTGAACAAATTTTGTGAATGGTTTCACAGGGAAGTCAGTCTCTGTTAGGATTATGTTTTATTCAGTGATTGTATCAGGCTATCTCAATAGTTACTAGGAACAAGTCAATTTGCAGTACATTGGCAGTGGACTTGCTAAATTAACATCCAGTCCCTCTCATTCTGGTGCTCACAGCCCTTATCTGGTGTCCAGCAGCAAATGAAGTTGTTCCTGTGGGATATTACAATATGATAAATGATTTTGGGTTACTATGAAAGTCATTTACATTATTGTCCCTGTTCCTACACAACTAATATATGTTTGTTGTAAGTATTCACAAAATATAGGTAGGAAAAAAGTTCCAAATCACCCATAATTATATCATCTAATTACTTTTGGGTGCTATCATGCTGATTGCGAAGTGTGCACACACACACACACACACACACAAACGCGCGCGCGTGCGCGAACACATGCATGCACAAGTGTAACAAGCAACTGAAAGAGAGAATATTGGTTTATGCAGTTAGAACAGCATCCCAAAGCTGACTGGGATGTTAGGTAAATGATGGTCCTTCATCATTGCTTGGCTTCTCGGTGCTTAGAGCAAACACATTATCTAGGAGCGATGGCATCCCCAGACACCAGTCTCACGGAGTTAATGTCTTCTGTGGAGTGGATAGAGTGTCTGTCTTCTCACTTCTTCTACCTGCAGTGTTTCTTATTCCACTTCATCCTTCGTTGTCACCACCCCACCTCGAATTGTTAAATTGATTGATCAATCAATTAATTAAAACTTATTTTCAATGTGTTTAATGGAATTGGGGATTTGGTACTGGGGATTAAACCTGGGGTCTCACAAATGCTAGGCAAGCATCCTACCACCAAGCTCGACCCTCAACAGGAAGCCTACTTTTTTGATAGTAATGTCTCAAAAATAGTTTTGTGGCCTTTGGAAAGACAATGTAAAGTTTAGATTTCCCTTTTCAAGAAGAAAGTATTATTTCCTTACAAACAGCTATTTGGATAACCTTTCCCACCATTCAAAACTTTTATCCAATCCCCCAAAAAAGTTGGGAGCCCTGTCCTAGCCTTCCTTCCTTTCTCTGTTTTCCTGAAATTTGATTTGTTTTCGGAACAAACAATCTGTTTGTTTGTTCTGGCATTTCTCCCAGCAACACTATGGAAACTTCCCTCCAGCCATTGTTGAAACAGACTTTCCACAGGCTTCTGTGGCTGAGTTGGCTGCCCTGGGGCTGAGCAGCAGGACCAGGAAGCAGGCGAGGGAGTCAATACAGCTTAGCAGCCACTTCTTCCAAATTGCTGGGCCTACAGATAACCGTTTTGTTTCCATACAGGTTTCTGTGAGTCCTGCATACAGTGAGAGAGAAACATGTGTAGTGTAGAGCCACCCAAGAGCCTGGAATCCAGCAGTAGGTCCTGGCAGCCAGATGCACCAGCTCAGACATGGGAGCTTCTGTGCAATTCATGGGAGCATGGGATACCAGAGACCTTCCGACAGCATCATCTACGAGTCTTCCCATTCCAGCAATATCCAGGAGCTTTGAGTTGGGGGCGGTTTTCTACTTTGTTCCCAGAGCAACGGGATCCTTATGGGAGGGAGCAGGAGATGAGAGCGACTGGCTGGTTTTGAATCTTATCATGAGATCATGAAATTCCTGTCTTGACATTAAGAAATAGCATAGGAAACCAGGGGTCACACCACCCACTGGTCTCAGGAGTTCTGAAGAGAGTTATGTTCTAGAGCATAAGGCGAGAGTAGATTATGATTTCAATCTAGTGTTGAATTTCCCAGCATGGGCTTGCTTGAAAAAGACCCTTATCGTCCTTGAAATGTTTAAAGAGTTGCAAGAGCTGTTCTCTTTTTTGTAAATCCAATTTTGAAATTGAAAACTCTGGGTTGGAATGCTTCAGTCATAAGACTTAAAAATGCATTTTATGTTTTTTTTAAATCAGGTAACCCAATGGTTCTTTTTGTAGAAGAACTTTTCTTTCCTACTTCAGTAACATACTTAAATACTGAAAAGGAAAAAAAAACTTTCAGTTTCCAAAAGAGGTAAATACAAAGATAAGAAAGGTCTTCTACCATGTGATAACTCAGAATATTTTCTTCAGTTGTTAGTCACAGAGTACAGCTGGCCATGCCCCAGAAACCGCAGCCCTCAATTACATTTGCTTTCAGACACGTGGAAGAAATGCATGCTAAAGCAATTCACCAAGTTATGACATTTACATTTTCCCCCAGACTGTCAGTGCCTGTGATTCTTCAGCCTGTGATTCTCCGGGAACCCCAACAATTATCATCCATCACACTGACCACATGCATCGTTACCTAGGACTTTGAAAATGTCAAGAAGTAAAATATAACAGTTTTTCCATAAACTAAGCAAGCACACCCGAGTCTCTGTTTGGCAGTCGAGACCCCATGTGATGATGGCATGAAGGCAAAGCCTCACATCCCATCCCGAGGTCACTGAACTCACAGGCAGGCAACCTCACTGCGATTGCTCATAGTCCTGAGCTGTGTCCTTTGTCCTGTGTTTGCTGCTCCTCTTCTGTGGACAGGTTTTAGTGCTCGCTATATGGAATGGGCAGGCAATCCCACCCAAAACTGATGACTTCTAATTATAATGGAAAGTGGAAATAGAAAGTCAGATTTTTCTTAGTGTCACAAACAGGAGTGTGGGAGCATTGGAAAAACTTAAGTCCTCCCCCCACTTATCCCCCATCAGCCTGTGGGGCACAGAGCATGTTTGAAAGCAATGGGGGCAGGGGGGTACTGTGCATTTGTACATTTCGCTGTTTCACAGTGTATTTGTAGGACTTCGAAAATAGCCTACCATTGAGTACTTAGATGTAGATTGCACAAGCATTTGATAATCGCTTTCTGTGGATGAAGGACCCACATACCATGACTACAAAAGTGGATAGGTTACCTCTCACTCTCAGGAAGACTATAACTTTGCAGGAAAGACAGACATACACATCCACACCAACACAGAATCAGAGAAGGCTGTGACTAAATGCCAGGTAAATCCCTCTGGGAAGCCACGTGAGGAGCAGAGATTTCATGAGTTGCAGAGCCCATGGCCTGACACGTCTAAGACATATGCCTTTGGTGACTGTGCTAAATGTCTCTGGTTAATCTTTCCAGGTCTTTCTGCCTTCCCCCTTCCCTTGCCTCAGGAATCTGACATCAAGTGACTGCTCCAGCAGGTGCTTTTCCCATGACTGGCGATAAAAAGGTGGTTTGTTTGATTTCTGTTGTGTTGACACAATAAACCACCTGGAGAGGAAAGGATTTATTTTGTGCTACAGTTCACAATCCATCATGACAGGAAGTCACAGCAGTAATGTAAATCAGGAACATGAAGGCAGGAACTGAAGCAGAGGCCATGAGGGAGTGATGCTTGGTAGCTTGTGCTCCATGGCTTGCTTGACTGGCTTTTGTATATAACCCAGGATAGTTTGCCCAGGAGTGGCACCTCCGCAGTAAACTAGGCTCACCCCCTTTTGTTATTAATCAAGAAAGTGTTTCATAGACTTGCTTACAGGCTAATGCCATGGAGACAATTTTCCTACTTGAGATTTCCTCTTTTCAAATGACCCAAGCTTGAATCAAGTTGGCAAATAATTAGTGACTAAGGTGTTGATGAGAAGAGCTCCAGTCCCTCTACTCCTCGACCTACCTTCCATGGGTTGGTGAAAACTTTTACCACAGTCCACAATCCTTTCAGAGACCCTTTCCAAAAATCCCTTTAGGTTCGCAACCCATGCTCCTCTTCTCTTTCTGTTGTCAGCCTAAAGAAATGACCCGTTACCCTTTGTAGCCCCCAAACTCTGCTCACATCTTTGGAAATTGAAAAGAGCCACTCCAGCTATGTAGTTTTAGAACAGTCCATTCTTGCCAGGACTTCGCTGCAGTAACTTTCTCGGGATGGAGGTGTGTGATCAGCTTCGTGATATTCCTAAGAACCAACTCAGAACCACAAAACAGGACTGCACCAATTACCAAGGAAGTCTGCCTTTGGTGAGATGTGCCTCCTAAAATTTCCAGTTCTGACTCAGCAGACTGGGTGACTCTAGAGCAGGCTCTACCGCAGCAATCTTTCCATAGGCAAATTAAATCAGTGAAGGCACTTAGGTTTCACTATTGCAAAATAGGAGTGATCCCCAACATTTGAGGACAATAAAAAAAGAAAAGCCAGACACTAGATAAAATTGCATTTGCTTCTTTTTTTTGATGCCTCTAAAACAGGTTATATGATCTAGATGACTTCCCCTTAAAACAGGTCAAAGATCATCATCTTAGAGATACCTTTCCTATACCACAAGAAATGAGTATCTTAACCTCCTATCTCATATATACCTGCAGAAATCTGAACAAACAGGCCTGGCAACTCTCAGTTTGTTACCTGCAGGTCATCCTCTTTGCCCTTTTCTCTACCATACATGACAGTTCATAAAAACAGAGTTTCCTTGCCCTTCAGATTTTCATTTTGAAGTTGCTCACATCCCATGAAATTGATATTTCATTCAACACATGACCTTTTGTGATGCCATGAGCCTCTGATGGAAAAGCCTGCGCTGCTCAGGTGTAGGTGGAGTTCTGATAGCTTCCCACAGTTCCTAGCTCCCGATAACCTCACATTTCAGCATTGTCAATTCCTATTTTAGTTAGGCTGTAAAGGAATTTTGCAGATAGAGTTACAGCCCCAAGTCCATTGGTCGCTACACTAGGGACATTATCTGCATTATCTGGTAGGCCTGATCTCATGTCACAGACACATTGAAACAGAGGTTTTTGGTTTTTGTTTGGTTTGGTTGTTTTCCATCTAGCTGAGGAAAAAGAAAGTCAGAGATGCATGTTCCAGCTGACCTAGAAGAAAGCATATACCCTCATTGAGCTGTCCTCTTAGAGGCATGCAGGCAAGAAAATGAGTGTGGTCTGCAGTGTCTACTGGCGATTCACAGGTAGGAATCAGTTAGAAAGCAAGCTCCAGTCTACCAACACAAGGAAACGCATTCCCCACTTAGTAAATTTGCAAGAAGACCACAAAGGTAGTTAAGAGCAGAGCATCTCATTCTGACACCTGAGACCCTGAACTATGCCAGCTATGCCAGGCCAGGGCATGCCATGCCAAAGCTTTATCTCATAAAGACCATGAAACATAAAATTTGTGGGCATTTGAAAGCTACTAAGTTTGTGGAAATTTGGGTGTGGCAACAGAGACTTAGATACAGGCCATACTGTAACTTCTGGTTTGCTTATTGATATTTGGAAATGAGTTATTATTTCAAGTATTATTTTCTAGAAGAATAAAATATACATTTATATGCAAACACTTGATGGAAGTATTATTCATTTATCTGCTTTATTAAATAGTATTTTGAGAACTTGATTGATATTTATTTAATTAAATCAGTTCAGAATCATATAAATTTTCTTCATTACATACGTAATTTTAAGAGTATCAATTATTTTCTGAACTCTAGAATTGGTTGTCCTATCAATTACCAGTATCTGCAATTCTTTCCTTGAAGACAGAATTATGCTTTGAAGATTTGACAAGAGATTTATCAAACAAAAACTTTATAAAAATAAAAATGTACACTGGTCAGTAAGAAGCAGAAGCCTGGAAATTCCTTTGATGCTTGTCCCCCTCCAGTCTGCTTTTCTGTCTAGTCACTAGTGGCTTATCAGGCACAGGAAGCCCCCGTTGAGGTGAGGATGGCAATGATGCAAAACAGAGCTCCTCAGCAATCCACAAGTAGCAGGCAGCATGACAGAAACTCAACTTTTGATCTCCCCAAGTGCTGAGATATTGGAGTCCTTTGGTACAAATCCATTAGCTACCCATACAACATCATTTAGACAACAGTTGCACTGGTCTCTCTCTCTCTCTCTCCCTCTCTCTCTCTCTCTCTCTTTATTTTGTGTGCTTGGATTTCATAGAGACAGTCCTAGCCATCCTTGCATCTGCTTCATTTGTAAACAGGTTGGACTAGAATTCACAGAAATCTGCCTGCCTCTGCATCTTGAGTACTGGGATTAAACCACCACTGCCCAGACTGCACTGGTGTCTTTAAATGATGTTAACAGTGTAAAAGGATGGCATGTATTTAAAAACAAGCAAGGAGGAGAGCACGAGAGGGTTGGTAGGAAAGGGAAGAGGGTAATGATATAACTATATGAAATCTCAAAATATAAAAGAAATAATTTTTTAAAGTGTATGGTCTCACTAATAAATAAAATCTAAAAACGGTAAAATATAAAAGCAGAGGATTGCCAGGAAAGGAAAGTGAGGAAAATCACAATAAGTCAATAAAACATATAAACTTATAATATGTGAATAAGTCTAGAGCCCTAACCTATATACCTAAAGGTCTATAACATACTAGAATTTGCTATGACAGAGTTCAGTGCTCAGGTGTTCTTCATGAACATCACACACACACACACACACACACACACACACACACTCATACACCAGGTAATGTTTCACGGTAAGTACATGAACTTGCTTATCTAGTGATTATATGAAGGTATATATCAAAGTGTTATATTCTGTTGTTCACCTAAAAGCAATTATGAAAAAAGACAAGGAAGTAGATACCTAGTTTTCTTTAGACTAACCAGCTGTTGGGTGTGTAGAGTTTCTGACCCCTTCCTGTGCCATCTTCTCTAAATGTGTCCTTTTAGAGTATGGGCCTCCTGAATCACTGTCTGACTTCATGCATAGAGACAAGCTTCAAATTTCCAAAGACTGCCAGGCAAAAATATCTACCAGTTTTGTGAGAATCCTTTCCTGTTTACAAATTAGTTTCATTTGCTGTCAGACCCATGATTACATTTCAGGCTTTAAATGTAAAGGTAATTTCCATATGAATGAATCACTCACTCATTAAAACCACACAGGGACCAAGTAGGATGGCTCATGCCTATCATTCCAGAAATAAGGAGACAGAGCTAGGAGGATTATTGCAAGTGTAAGGACAGTCTGGTGAACAAGTAAGCTCCAGCCAGATACTAAGATTCTGACTCTTCAAAAAACTGGCTTTAGATTAATTTGTTCTTCAAAAAAATTATAGGCAAAATTCAAAGTAAGATTTTGGTTCAAAAGAAAATCTCAGGATGTGATACAGATAACTGTCCTTTCTGAAGAACCTCTGTGGTCCTGGGAACACTGCTGTCAGTCTGATCCAAGTGTGTAGACTATATCCTTCATCCCAAGCTCTAATTACTGACATCAGTGTGGAAGGCTGCTAGCTATCTGCCCCTTTCCGTGCTGTATTGAAGAGGAGGTCATCTATAACTGGAGTCCTGATCTTCCACCAGTTCTTATTTTTTTTTAGAAAGAAAGAAAGAAAGAAAGAAAGAAAGAAAGGAAGAAAATAAAGCAGAGAAAATGTCCTTGCTGCAGTTT
>LOJH01057091.1:2504-14108 GCA_001685095.1 Ellobius talpinus | reverse complement strand
TTTGTGTGAGCTCTATTTCTCTTTTAGACAGATTTATTCTCACATAGTCCAGGGATTAAAGGCGTGTGATTCCAAGTGCTAGAACCACCTTTGTGTGAGCTCTATTTCTCTTTTAGACAGATTTATTCTCACATAGTCCAGGGTGGCCTTGAACTCGCAGAGATCTGTGTGCCTTTGCCTCCTGAGTTCTGGGAGTAAAGGTGTGTGCCACCACTGCCTGGCCTCTATGGCTAACTAGTGCCTTAGCTTTATGATCTAATCTTTCGGCAAGCTAATTTATTTGTTAGATTACAAACAAAATATCACTACAAAATCGTTACAATTTAAGCCTAAGCTTTGTATTATTACATATTTCTCATGTAATAGGGGACAAGTTTTAAGGAAACCTCAAAGTTATCAAAGTGTGGGAATTAGTTCTATACCTAGATTATGCTTGGATATAATTCGTTTTGTTCATTCATTATCTTTTATGACCTGTGAGGGGAAAATAGAAAACTACAATGATAAACTAGAGAGGGTGAAAAATGCATGTAATTTTTCTGGCGTTTCCTCTAGTGAATTTCTAGTTGGACACCCAGGCTCTTTAAAACTGTCTTTCTCTGAAGTGTCTAATGAAGAGAATACCTCAGCTTCAATGGAGGGTCTTGGCTCAAATTACCAGTTTTCCCAAACTCAGCTGTGTTTATCCTCCCCCCTCCCTCCAGAGATGGAGGAAGAAGATAGCTGCAGAATTTTTCCTTGGGGGAGGGGGTAGGAGACTCAAGATTCTCTTTGGATGGCTTTCTCAATGTTTCTTGATTGTCTTTACTTTCATGCTGATTTTTATTTTTTTGAAACTTACTTATCTTTATTTTATGTGTGTGGGTGTTTACTTATATGTCTGTGCACCACATGCATCAGTGCGCACAGAGGCCAGGAGAAGGCATAGGATCCCCTTGGAACTGGACTTGCAGACTGTTGTTAGCTGTCATCTGGGTGCTGGGAATCAAACTGGGATCCTGTTCAGATGAGCAGCCCTCGCTCTTAACTACTGAGCCATCTCTCCAGTCTCTCCAGCCCTGATGCACCCCCATTTCCTTCTTTTTTTAATAGTGGACTTTTGAAAATGAACTTTCACTGCCAAGTTCTCTTCCTTTGGACCCTGCAGCTGTGCTTGGAGATTTTTCTGCAGATAAGTCTTGAGCCAAAGCTGGAGGACAGCAATTATGTGAAGTTCTTTCTGGCTAATTCCCAAGAGGAACTTAGTACCTGCATACCTCATCCTTGAGTTTGTAGGTACCCACATAGAGCCCTGAAAATGTTAAACACTTCTAAGATGAACACTAGCTTCTGTGGAGAGAGAGAATTTCTAAATCCTACTACTTAACATACCACTAATTCTTCTCTTCTGATGTCACTGTCTGCAAACATCCACAGTTCGCTGTGGTCCCTAAATCACCTAGGAAGGAGACAGACAGCAAATTCGTCCAGCTAGTGTATTAAGTTTCAATTTAAAAACTTGCCTCACTAAGTGTTATTATGAATACAGAACTCATGTATCAGAGGTATTTATTCTAGATAAGTTTCTTGAAACCATGTATCTTAAAACTAAATCACTTGTAGACAGCCATTAAGAGTCCTGTGGCTGTTTAGTTAGCCGGTGACTACAATGGGGGTAAAGATGGATGTTTCTGCTACTTATCTGATGCTATAATCTGTCCAGAGGAGTCACCCTGAATCTGTGACTCTCCAATAAACAAGCCCAAGTCTTTCGAAGCGGTTTCACTCGTGGTGAAGAGGACAACGCAGACAGCAGACTATGTCTGAGCTGAGTAGTCTCCCTGACAGATTCACGTAGCTGATTTGCTGAGTGAGATCTTGAAGATTCCACTGGCAGGAAACCGTTCTATGCAGGAGTGCTTCCCCAAGTCTGGCTCCAGTTTTCATTCAGCAAAACTGATATTCTTTAAGACACGTGTTGGTAAATGTTAGGGCAATCTTTGGAACTTGCAAAAACAAATAAACAAACGAAGAGAAACCTGAATCCTTTTTTTCAGGATGAAGTTTGACTGAAATACACAGACAATTTGTTTTTTGCATTTTTGTTATTTTGATTTTTTTTAAAAAAAATCTTGCTGTTGTTGTTTTGGCTTTTTAGAGTAAGCTCTCACTAATTACTCAGACTGGTACCAAATTCATTAAGTAACTGGAGCTGGCCTCAAGCAAGCAAACCTCCTGCCTCCACCTCTGGAGGACTGCTTGTGTGCCACCATGCCTGGCTTTGAGTTTCTTAGAGACATAAAATAAGAGGTGGAAACTTCCCTTTGAGGGAGTATAAAAGTCATAGATATATAAACCGGGGCTCAGTAATACTGTGTAACAGAATATGACATGCCCAAGGATCTCGTGTCCTGGTTTGATTTCTATTGCTGTGATGAAGCCCATGATGAAAGCAACTTGGGAAGAGAAGGGATTTTTTTGTTTTGTTTCTTCTTTTCTTTCTTTCTTTCTCTTTTCTTTTCTTTTTTTCCCTTTGGCTTATGCATTCATGTCATAGTCCCTCACGGAAAGAATTTAGGGCAGGAACTCAAGCAGAAACCATGAAGGAGCACTGCTTTCTGGTTTGCTCACACTCATCTCTCAGGACCATCTGCCCATGAGTAGCACTGCTCATGATGCACAGAGCCCTCTTTCATCAATAAGAAATCAAGAAAATGCTCCCTGAGATATGCCCATAGTCCAATCGGATGGAGAAAATTTATCATTTGATGTTTCCTATTCCTAGATATGTCTAGGTTTTTTTTTAATCATATTAATGAAAGCTAACCAACAGATTTTACTATGTCACCAATGTCAACCAGTGATCAAAACATGAGTAGGTCCTTCCTTTGTGTAGAAATGACCTGGAGCTCCTGGTTTGCTTGGATTATTTATGAGCTTCCCAACTCTCAAGTGAGTAATGGTTTTCAGCACAAAAATTTTTTACAAGAGCAAACTATTCAGGAATCAAAGGAGGCCCACAAAATTTACCTATATATCTATATTTTTTGGTCATAGTTCATAACTCTGCCTTAAGCCAAATCCTTATTAACCCTTGAGCTGTTTATTTATCCAGTACAAAGCTGGACAGAACCCTGAAGTACTAGAATTGGGTCTTATTTTTCTGTTTTGGAGAGAGAAATCATGATATAAACATTGTCTGAGATTGGACCTTATTCCTCTCTTTTGAAGGGAGAAATCACGGCAAACCTTGCCTGGGATTAGGCCTTATTTCTCTGTGCTGGAGGGAGAAATCACAGAAATGTTGCCCTTCCTTCATTGCTTCTTTTTCTCATTGAGCTTGATGATATTTCCATTCCAGATGAGCCTCCTAACACTCATCATGCTTTTCTAGGTTATCAGAATCTAATTGCCAGCCTAATTGCCATTCCAGGGTAATATCCCTACATTCTAAATAGTTTATTAGCAGAAAGTACAGAGGGTAGAGGGACGAGACCCAAACACACAAAAGACAACCATATAATCTTGAACAGAAAGACCTACGAATTGTTGGTTTCCTTTGGAGCTGGCTTACAGTATGTAAAAATCAGAGCAAAACATTGAAAATAGCATATATATATATAATAAAATCAAAGAAGAGAAAGGCCATAATAGACACATTGAGCCAAAGTCCATGGCTTCAAGAAGTAAAGGGATGAAATTGTAGGGAAAAGGGTAGTTCCATGTAAGTAGATAGAAAATGGACACTTAAGAGCGATCTCCAGAGCCTGGGGAAGCAGGAAGCAGAAACAAAACAGCTTACCCAGAGGCTGTGAAAAGATGGTTTTGTGTTTCCAAGGTAACAACAAGCTTGCACATAAAGCCCTTATAAAAAGAAATAAGTTGTAAACATTAGAATTGCCAATGTCATTTGTTGCTTTTTATTTTTAAGGATGCTCTCCATTCATTGACTCATTCAATCTTCCGCATCCCTCAGTGTCTGCACTAACTCACACTGAGTGACCCAGTGGAGTCTTCAGTTCAGTAACCAAAATCTTTCCCTCACGTTCATTTCCATCTCTTCCCCTGCCCAGAGAAACCTCATAGCTCCCAATCTTCCTAAGAAAATTTGACTCTTATGCCTGGAAAACCCACAGGCATCCCTTGTCAGAATCTATGTACCAATTTTACCCCATAAGGTATAATTTCCATTTCACAGTTGAGGAGATCAGAGACCTGAGATATTTGATTTTTTTATCAAAGCAACACATTTTCAAATGCAGTCAGAGGTTTGGGTGAGTCTAAGACTATCGTCTGTCCCTTGCAGAACCTTGTGCTTCTGTGAGTTGGACAAAAATAACTAGAGAAAGGCTTTATTTAATCCTTAGTGAGTACTTGCAAAGTATGTGGCAAGGCTAGTCAAGTGAAGTGAGTATCTCTGCAATTTCTTAGGTCTCTACTGAAGACATCTCTAAGAAATAAGAAAATAGGATGTCCATCACAGCCTAAAATTGGGTTTAGCAGACTCTGAGAACATAGCATGGTGAGAAATTTCAACTCTAACAGGAAGACCCTCTCATTCACTGTCCTGTGAATATTCGGAAGTTAGACTGGACCTGAAATCATATTCCACATCTGTCCTCCCTATGCACCACACCAAAGAAGACTCAGCAAAACCTTCCCGGGTGCTTCTGAGGTCTGAGGTGCTGTGTTAGATGTGTCACTGATGGCTTGTGGGATCTAGGGCCTTCCTTCTTCATGCCCTTGTATCCATCACCAACATAACAACTTTTATTTTCCACAGTGCCTACTGTGTTCCTTAGACAAGTCCACTTCCATGAAAGACTTCCAATTATGGTATATAAGAGCACACTATGGTCCCACAGTGGGAAATTACCCAACCTCACATCATGTCACACCGTCAGTGCAAATCACATTACCCATCTGGGTCTCTCATATTTTTATATGGATCCTCTGGCATATTTGACATCTTTGCTCTAACACACCAATCCATGTGTCTGAACCACAGGGAGACTAGAGGAAAGCACCATCACATTTAAATAAGACTATAAGCCAGATAAATCAACATGGAGATTATCTTAGGTCTACCCCTAAAAATCCAAGGGATGTCCATGTTCTGATCAGTCTGGCCTGGAGTCCTTGGTAATCAGAAACACAATGGTTATCCTAAAATTCTCCAAGTTCCTTGAGTCCAGATTGCTAATGGGCTGTCAGTTCCCTTGCTGTTCCACTTGAAGCTTGACTTTGATGTCACCCTAACCTCACTTTACTAGAAATGTGAATCTTGACCCAGGCAGGCACTGCCTCTAGAGAGGGCTTTTACTTTTCTCAACACATCTAAACAGACACCACCCAATGCTCTACTGGAACTTGGAAAATTTAGAGTGTGTTAGAAGACATTCTTCTTATTTCAAGCACTGAGAATAATAAAATAAAGGAAAAGGTCCCATGGTTATTGGAAGTGTTATAGATTAAAAAAAAACCGTAGGTCTTAGAATCAAGAAGAGTGACATAAAATCTATCTCTGTGGTATTTGCTGTGTCTTCTGAGTCGTAGATTCTTCACATCCAAGCTCGGAATTCCGTGTGACTTACAGACTGCTCGTGCTTTCCAGTATCAAAGGAAAGTTGTAGGTGTGGCGCACCATGCCCGTTTGTTCTCTATGAACCGCCATACAGTTCATGAACTGGTCAAGGGGCTGGAGGTTGAAACACGCAGACACACAGAGACAGAGAGACAGGTCATCCTTGATGCCAAAAATCCTTGAATCAGAAATGCCCCCAAAATGCTCCCTGTATTGTGTCCAGGGGCAGCTTATATAGGGATAGCCACGCTCCAACCAAACACAGCAGAAACCATTCTCCTGCCATCAGGAACTTCTGAGGGTCTTGTGCTCAGAGAAGCTGTAGGCACTCAGATCAGGGGAAAACAAGTTGTTTACAAGAAATTCAGGATCTGTGGGTTCACAGCACCCAACATGTAGGAATTTTTGTAATGAAAAATGTATGTAATAAAAGCTTATTTATTCTCATCAATAATAAAAGAAACAGTGATTCTAACGCCTTTAAACATTTACATACTAAAATTCTTGCATTCTGGAAATAATATAGGTACCCCTCTGTCTTCTAATTGTATGTATCTGCCACATTGTATGGAGCCCTGCACCAAAAGTTCGGGAAATACAGGAATACAACAATGCTCTCATACTGTTATTTTCACCTACTTTCTAGTGGGTACTGATGTAAATCCACATGGAAATAGAATGGTCCTGCATTCATGGTTAATTCATGACAATTTAAGATTAACCAGCGAAGTTTCAAACAAACAATTTCCTTACACTCTAAATTGAAGTTTGCCTAACTCACCATTACAGAACAAAGAAAATGTATCTACTCAAATGTAGGTGGGTGTGTATGCACACACACATATTCATATACACATCTACACATATATGTATATATATGGAAGCTACAGTTCATACTAAAGGTCATACACACATCTACACACATATATGTATATATATGGAAGTTACAGTTCATACTAAAGTAGAAAATCTCATTTTAGTTTATCTGCTTTTCTTCAGCTTCACTTGAAAGTAAATAG
Source organism: Ellobius talpinus (assembly GCA_001685095.1). Lineage (NCBI taxonomy): Eukaryota > Metazoa > Chordata > Mammalia > Rodentia > Cricetidae > Ellobius > Ellobius talpinus. The sequence goes on along the minus strand of LOJH01057091.1, from coordinate 7,526 downwards.
CTATGTTGTACAAATATTATTTTTATTTACTAAGTTCATCTTGTATAGTAAACATCACAAGCTCACAAAGATGAAACAGTGATCTTGTATAACTAAAATTTTGCTTGAAATAGTTCCAGATGTAGTAATAAGTATTATTATATTTTATGTAAATAAAGTTATTATATATCAATACAATAATTATGTTGTATGTAATAAATAATATCAGAGGCTAGCAAAATATCCTAACATGTATCAAGTTCATAGACTGCATTTTAAGATACATTTTGAAATAAGATGCTGTTTGCCATCTCTGTCCAGCTAAGTCCTCTGGCACTTTCCCTATTAATTTGAAAAAGCAAAACAAAACAAAACAATTTAATCAATGTGCCAGACACAGGCATAAACACCATACACTCCTGCACAGATTCACTTTACAATTGAGGGCCATAAAAGAATATTCAAGCCAGGGATAATATGGCAAAGATGAATGAAAATATTTTAAAACACAAATGATCTTGATTCAACTGTAAACACCTATATTTTGTGAATTTTCTCCCACATAAAGGGGGTTACATGGCTCAATCAATTTAAGATATAAATTCTAAATAAGTAAGGTTTGTTGTTTTCAGGGGTCTCCAGAATTTGAATGGTTAAGATAAAATTTTTAAATTGAGAATTGAAAAGTTTGAAAAATCCATTAAAGTCCTACAGTTGCTTCTAGAAACTCTTTTTAGTTGGTGCAGGATAAGCTGAGTTCAGAGCTATCCATTTCTCAGGAGTCCCTAGACTTCCACCCCCTGAGAAAAGAGACTGAGAAAGGATGGTGAAGTATCCAGCAGTCTAGGAACTCTTCCTGAGAAGGAATCTGGCATTCACAACTGTTCTCCCAGCAGAAGCCTTACATCAGCACAGGTCTGAAAACTTGCCCCACTAATCATTAATGGGAATGTCTTTCCTGAAGCATTCTGATCAACTTCACTGGGAGCCTTATATTAACCACTCTGCTTTGTTTTGCATTAATTTGACATTTTCTCAACTTAGAAGAGTTTCTCTTTGAGAAATTCTATAATTTAGAGTAATGGGTTTGTGCAAGTGTCCAATGGAGGTGCTGTAAAAAAATCAGCATGCTTTTTAGTGATCAGGACAAGCTCAAGAGTCCAGCGAGGTGCTATACAAATTCAGCCTGCTTCCTAGGGATCAAGACAAGCTCTTCAAAGGGACAGGTGTGCCACTCAAAGGCCCACAGCTCATCCCAAACTTTTGCCTGTATAACAGGGGTCAGAACCCAACTCGAACTTGTCGCTGACTTCAAGAGATACTCAGAGCACAGACAATGAAAATCACCAGAAACTTCAAGGCCCCCTTAAGTGGCTAGTCTTACTTAAGATGCTGAACCTAAATCCCATCCCTAACAGAAAAGCGTTCTGAAAAGGAGACTCCAAGAAACAAACCCATGCCTAGAACAGCGTGCTCTGAGTACTGATAACAAGGCAAATGGACGCAGAGTCCTAGGGATGATTCCCTTATCAACATTTTGTTTTCTAGTGCAGTAAACAGCTTATCCCTTAGTGCATTATTTCACATGTCAAAGGCTACATGACTTAACATTCTTTGCAGCTTAATTGAACATGCCTTTTCTTTTGATCTCACATCACTTGAAAAAAAAAGAATATTTAGTTCCAGCTTATTGCAAAAGCTCTTTTGTTCCAGCCATGACACAGCCCTGTGGTTTTCCATATCTTGATAAAATGTGGGCGAAGACTCCGCCAATCACTTTCACTCACAGTCATCTCTCTACTCCTGAAGTCATCAACATCCTTGCCACTTATATCTAGCAAATCTTTTCCTTACAATGTTTCATTTTCTGACTAGAATGTAATAAACATGTATATATACATATATATGCTTGAAATTGTCAAATAATAAATTAATTAAAAATTATTTTCTTTGTGGCTGTATCATGAATTTCCTGTTATAGTTCAAGTTCCTCAAGATTAGAGATAGCTGCCTGAAATATATAGACGTAAGTACACTGTAGAGACTGTGTGGGGGTTGGGGGGCGTGCGGAGTCGGTGTGTGTGCAGAACAGGGCAGAGAAAACATGTAAATGTGCTAAGACCATTTTCCAAACAGCTTTATCTCATTTCAAAGCCTCTGAAAGAATACCAGCCTGTCTAGAACTCCTTGGCTTGGGCTGGATGAGGCCCAGGAAGGCAGCTCATTAGACTGTGCACATGGACCTTAAATGTGCTTCCTTTCATCTCACAACTCACTACCTCCAGTAACACAATGACACTCGGATCTCCCCACACAGGACCGGTCTGTACTCTGTACTCTGATGTGGTTGTGGGTGACTCCACAGGTGAGGGAATGGAGGAGAATCTGAAGCCTTGCTTCTCTTCTCTTACATTGCACATTGATTTCCACATCAACAAGACCCTCTTTGCTTGTCATTAAGGGAAGAGGTCATGATGAAGCTGAACATGTGCACACTGATCTACATAGGAGTCCTACTATGGGTTTACCACTGCTCAAGCGTTCAGACTACAGGGAAAAGCAACACTGCCAAGGTTTCTTGTCACAAGCATCTTCCAGTCTCATAGGCTGAGTTCTGCATGGCAGAAAATGGACAATAAACAGAAATAGTTTAAAAAAGAACTTGAAGGGAAACACAGGAAGACTGATAGATCTTGGGGAGAGAGGTGGTGAGAATGGAGGACTGGGAAGAGTCGAGGGAGGAGAAACTTGTCCAGATGAAACATTTGGAAGAAGAATTAAAAAGAACGTTGTGAGCATGCTGTGCTGAAAACATGGAGAACCAAACAGTGTCTTTACACTATTTTCAAGTTCTTGAATAACAAATTCATAAGATGCAGCAATTTCTTTTATTTTTTTTTTTCAAGACAGGGTTTCTTCCTTCTCTGGGAAGGCCTAACTATCCTGGAACTCACTCTATAGATCAGGCTGGTCTTTAAGTGCTGGGATTAAAGTCATCACCACCACCCAACTGATTTGCAGTAATTTCACTGTCAACAGTTTACTAACTAATTCCATATACCTATATAACTTGGCTAAGATAAATACAAGTTCTCTTCTTTCAAACTTTTTTTTAAAAATAATAATTTAATTAAATTTATCTTATGTGCATTAGTGTGAAGGCATCATATCCCCCTGGAACTGGAGTTATAGACAGTTATGAGCTGCCATGTGGGGGCCGGGAATTGAACCCTGGTCCTCTGGAAAGTCAGGCAGTGCTCTTAAACACTAAGCCATCTCTCCAGCCCCCTTTTATTTCAATCTTAATCATTAATATTGTATGTTTTACAGAATGCATATGAGTCAAAAAGGCTACAGAGGAGTTCAAGAGGTTCAGAAGTAACTGAGAGAAACTCAAATAAAGTCTGTGCTCATAAAATAACAAACCCAGATCCATGAAGAAGTTGTTGCTATAGAGACCAGGCCATGAGAGAATCAGTTTCAGAATGAAGATGTTGTCAGCTACAGAGATGTAAGGATAGAACTGAGTCAGAACAGGAAACAGTGGGTTTAAATCTAATTGGGCAAGAAGGTGCAAAGGCAGAAGTGGGAAAGGCTGAGCAACTGTGAGGGTGTGAGCTAAGCTGAAGCCCAAGGACAATCAGGGGTTCTCTATTGTCAGTCTTTGACACATGTACCAGGCATGAGATCATATATTTGTGTGGGGCCATTGCCATTTTAGTGCTAGGTCTCCATTATTTTATAAGATTTTCCAAGAACTATTATGCCTGATAAATTCTTGGGCTTAGTTTCTTTGATTCACTTTCAATATATCCCTATGTTCCTATAGTCTCAATTTACCCCATACATTTATACACTTTCGGCTACCAGGAATAAGCCACTTCTAAGACACCAGAGAGATGGTAGTCACTTGCCTATCCAGGAGCTCGTCATCTTCCAGTCTCAGAGTGGAGGTAAAGGCTGCTTTTAAAACAGTCTCTTCAGGCTAGAGAGGTGGGCTCAATGGTAAAGAATGCTTACTGCTTTTTTTTAAAAGACCACATTTTGTCCCCAGCACCCACATGGTAGCTCATAACCACCTGTAACTTCAGTTCCAGGGAACACAATGCCCTTTCATGACCTCCCCAGGCTCCTTCATTCACACTGTGTGCATAGATAATATATACCTCCAGTCACACACACATATGTACAATAAATAAATTTTAAATGGAGCCTCTTAGGGCAGGGCACAGAAACAGAAACACAGCAATGTTAGCTTGTACAGTCAGTAGAACATTGGAGAAACAGGCGTGGCAGTACAGTAGTTGAATGTATGATAAATGAGGTTCTTAAGGATTGCTCTAATGGATTCCGAAAGAAGCCTCAGGGGTCTTAAGAGTTTTAAGTTTTTTTAAAAGAGGAGGGTAACTTAGCTTTCTTTGGGTCAGGTCAGAATCTATCATTTTCATATCTATTGTGTTTTTAAAAAGATTACAAAGGGATATTTCAATTCTTTCCCAGTGGGTAATACCTTAATTCTACCAGCATTTAGTGAAGCAGAACACTGTCTTTGGTAGTGTGGCTGGGCCTTGCTTCTTCCACTGACTTCCAGGTTTCCTATCCTAGGGCCCTTCTAGGGCCCTTCAAGCTCTCTTCAAGGTCGAATACTGAAGAATAGCTTTAAATCAGCTGCAGCAGCTTTAAGCACAATGTTGATACTGTTTGCTTTGAACTTTGAGTGTCAAAGACAATATGATCCACCGTGCTTAGGTGTTTAAAGCACGCTGAAATTTGTGAGATAGCAGTCTGTGCATGAATTCTTCTTCAAAAGGGTGATTCATAAGGACTGGGAAAAGGGAGTGTGGGAAATCATTACAAACTGAGTTTATTAGTGGAAAATAATTTTAAATTCTCATGCTTCTCATAACATAAAGCTTTGTTGAACTTTAATATTTATTAATTGCAGCTATTACAACATGTGAAGTCAAGAATGTGAGGAAATATTAGGATCGGCTTTAGAAAAACGCACACAAGATAATAAACAGAAACATATATGCATATATG
>LOJH01057090.1:0-11604 GCA_001685095.1 Ellobius talpinus | reverse complement strand
GGTGGAAATTTTTTTAATAACAATAAAAAAAGTGTCTGAAATAAAAAATAAAAACACTTACATTAATATAGCTTCTTCTATCCATGTCCTAAACACTCAGGTCAAACCCTCAAAACTCTGAAGACGTCAGTCAGGCCAGCATCAGGTCAGCTGAGGAAAGCACTTAAACAACATAGATGTTTTTGAGAGCAATGGCATAAATTTGGGTTCCTAAATTTGCAGGTTGCCCATTTGATAAATATACTATAAATTGGAAATATTCTAAATTAAAAACCCATGTGATTACACTTAATGTAGTGAATAGCCTAGATTATCAATGCAGTCCACTACAGTGTGTCAGCTGTTTCCCTTCATGATCCTATGATAGACTGTGAACAGCCCCAGCCCTGTACATAAGAGTGTGGTAGAGTGTGTAAGCAGCCAGGAGAACTAAAGTCAGAACTCAAAGATCATCTTGCCTGAATGCACATTGCCCTCACATCACCATAAAGATGGAAGTTTGTGGAAACACACTGTGCTATGGGAGTTGTATTACTACTCTCTTTGCTGGGGCAAAGAACCTGACAGAGCAACCTAATGGAGGAAGGGTTTGAGTCAGTTTGAGTACAGTTTGTCATGGAGGAAAATGTGTGGCAGAGTCCATGATGACAGCTGGGACTTCTTTCATCTTGAGGGTCAGGAAGTAGAGAGGAGGGACTTCTGCCATTCAGCTGGCTTTCTACTGTTTCCAATTTTCTTACTTCACTAACTATGAGATGGTACCACTTACACATGGGGTGGGTCTTCTCTGCTTGGTTAATTCTCTCCAGAAATTCTCTCAATGCCCAATCCAAAGGTATAGCTTCTACATGATCCTAAATATAGTGAAATTGGCAATACAAATATTTTGGGCTTTGCTTTTTGATAAAGGGCTTCATATAGAGTGTGCTACCTTGAAATTCATTATGTAGCCAAAGATGAGCTTGAACTCCTGCTCTTCCTGCCTCCAAATCTCAATTGCTGGTATTTCAGGATTGCACTATGTTGGCCAAGCATTGAAGGTTAACTATTACTGTCTGCATCTGATGATTCTCATGTTTCCGATTCCAGTGAGCCATTCATAATATAATTATGCAGACATTCATATAGATATTTAACGTGAAATACACAACTCATATTTACATTATATACACATGTCCCATATGATTCATTCACACAAGAGGCCTGCCAGAAAGGCAATTTCACATTTCCAAGGAAAACAGATATTTTGTATTTTAGAGAAAAACAGATAATGTCACATTTCCAAGGAAAATGGATACTAGATAATTCATTGCTCTAAAGCAGTGGATCTCAACCTTCATAATGCAGTGACCCTTTAATACAGTTCCTCATGTTGTGGTGACTCCTAAACATAAAATTATTTTTATTGTTATATCATAACTGTAGTCTTGTTAGTGTTATGAATTATAATGTAAACATCTATGGTTTTCAATGGTCTCAGGAGATCCCTGTGAAAGGATCATTTGACCCACAGGTTGAGAACCCATGCCTTAAACTATGGTGAATATTCAAGAGGGAACATCTCAGGGTCTAGAGTCAGGATAGCCACTCTGAGTTGGTCACAGGAAAAATGTCAGTCATGAGTTTGTGTTGAAGGCAAATGCATGAGTGGGTGTTTTCTCAAAGAGAAGCAGAAGGAAGTCCCTCATCAGGGACTGTATCACAAAGTGTCCCATAAAGTAACCACACAAGATGCTCATAGCATACATTCACAGTGAGCTCACAACTTGAGTCCATGCTGCTTGGGTGAGTTACACTAGCTTTTGGCTGAAGTATGGACTGTGGAGGCCAGTAGTATAAGCAAGGTGTGGATCCAGTAATTCACATGAGAGAAAAACTGGTGCTCTGTATTAGGATGGTTGTAGAAAACAATAATAGTCAAAGTATATGGTATACTTTGAACAAAATGTCATTATAAACCAATCACTTTTTGTATACAGGAGATAAAAAAAGATGGAGGCTTTGGAGGCAGCTCAGTCAGGAAAGTGCTTGCTACACAAATATAATTTTGATTCCAGGAACCCAAATAGAAAAAGGAGAGCAGGGTGGTGTGCTTAAATTCCCAGCACTGGGGAGGTGAAGGAAGGATCCCTTAAGTTCACTGGCTAGCCAATCTAGCCTACTCAATGACTCACATGCCATAGTGAGAGACCTTGTCCCCCGCCAAAAGCAATATGGATAGTGCCTGAGGAACAACATTCAAGGTTGCTCTGTGGCTTTCATGCACACATGCATGTTCACCCACCTACATGTGTGTGCATGCACAGGCACATACATGCACGAACATACATACATATACAAGACAATGTGAGAGAATAATACATGCAATTAGGGAGGTATCAAACTTATGCGCAGTACGAGAGAATTGCTATGTGCTGAGTTGCTGGGAGGCCTGTTCTCTAGCGCTGATAAGCTCTGCCAACCAGAGAAGTCATTGGAAAGCCACTAGCCCCTGGGTGCTAACTGAAGCTATGGCATACCCACTTTTAGGTAAATTCCAAAGAACTTCAAACACTGGAGACAATGCTATGTAAACTTTTCAACCTGATAGTGCTATTTATTCTACAGGATGGAAACAAAGGTAGTGGTGGACTAGCATTCAGAGGGCAAGTGTTCACTGCATACTTGACTCCCCACCAAGGCTCAGGGAACGCGACGGAAGAGCATCAGAAAGAATATAAGTGCCATACGATGGGCTGGATGCCATGAAAACAAGGCTGACACATATATCAACTCACAGCAGCTTTGATACTTTTTTAAAGACCTAAACAATAAAAAAAAACAGCCAAAAAATTCCAATATAGAATGGGAAAGCCTACTGGAGCCTCACCTTTAGTTGAGGAGCTACTGGACTTGCTGGTGAGGGACAGTCACTTTTTTTAGGAGTGTGGCCACTGGCAGGTTGCCTACACCCCAGCAGATGATGCCATATCTATGGACAACACTAATTGGACTCAGTAGCTTAAAAAAACAATTGTAAAAGGAAAAAGTGTTTCTTATGAGATGATGATACAGGTCGAAATAAGTATTTTCACAGGCTAGTTGCCTGCTGCTTCTCTGAGCCTACAGAGAAGTATTATCGAAATTGAATTTCTCAAGTGAGTACAGTCACAAGTGAAACTTTCATGAATTAGCAGGTTGGCACACTTTGCCTGGCTGGATCCAAGTTTATAGTGTACAAAGTCTGGTTTTTACTTAGTACACAATTCAGCTCCACTGTACTCTCACCGCAAATTAAAAGCTGTAGCTATTTAATGATATTTGGTTGCAAAGTGTTTGGGTAAAAAATTTTTATGAATGTTGGGTGTTTCCATGTACCACATGTGAGTGGTATGTGTAAGTATGGTGTGTGTTTACTCTCGTGTATGTGAGAATATGTGTGTGTGTGCATATAGGTGCATGTGTACATATGTGTGTGTGTGTGTGTGTGTGTATAAAGGCCCGAGGTTGAAGGCAAGTGTGTTCCTTAAGTACTATCACCATATACATCGAGGCTGCTGTGTCACCTAAAGCCAGAATTTTCTGGTTCAGTTAGACTAGTTGGGGATCTTCTGCCTATCTTCAGAGTGCTGGGATGGCAGCAACACTGTCAGGCACATGGAGCATTTAAATGGACTCTAGGGATCTCGACTTTGGTCCTGATAAATGTGTGGCAAATGCCTTACCCACCAGGCTATCTCCCCAGTTCCTATATTCCCTTTTATACAATGGGCACAAGATTATGGCAAAGATGAAGATGCCCAAGTCATTTGTTGAACTTGTATTATTTTGCTGCCCTGAAAGTGGCTCTTCTCCTAATTTCAGTTCAGAATAACAAAGCCGGTAAGTACCCTCAGTGCATATCTAGGCTCTTTCCACCGACAGATAACATTGTGACTTGATCTTCTAAGCCTCTATTTCATCACTTCTAAAATAAAAATATTACCTACTTTAAGAATGGTTTGGACATTAAATGAGTATGTAACGAAGTTATTAACATAGTGCTCATTGCCTTTAAACCATTTAGAACACAGGATTGGTAACTTTCATTAAAATGTCTGGAATGCCTGAGCCTTAATTGTGCCAGTTCCAAAAGGTGCCAAATAAGAAGGTGAGGGTTGGGATTGGGGTGGATTTTGCATCTGTCAGGTAATAAAAGTTTGTCAATCAGAACGTTTTATATACTTTACAAACACACACACACATATGGGGAGAAAGAGGCAGAGACAGAGACAGACAGACAGGCAGGCAGACACACGGTGGGGGGAGGAAGACAGAGAGGCAGACAACATACCAATATACAAGGAGAGAGATAGAGACACAAACATAGAGGGACACACAAAGAGATAGAGAGATAGATAGACAGACAAACAGAAGAACTTGTCTAAGAATAAAGGGAACTATAGTTGAATGCTACATTTACCACTTAATAGCTTCCTAGTCTTAAATAGGTTCTAAGATTTGCCCATTTGAAAAATAGTAACAATATCTACCTCATGAGAATGCGTGAAAATTTAAAATAACTTTTAAAAATGTAATTATTGACAATTTCATACATGTATACAGTGTTCTGTGAACATGTTTATCTCCCGCTACCCTTCTTCTTTGCTTCTTTACTCTTACAGATGCCTTTCTCTCTTTTCAGCTAGTCCCCTTCTTCTTTCATGCTTAATTTTCTGTGCAGGTGGCCGTGGATGTCATGTGTTCAGGATTACATAAGCCATGAGATATTCAGAAGGCAGTATTTCATAGAACTTATTTTTATAATTCCAAATTTTTACTTCTTTTTCTTCCTTCATATTATTAATATTCACAGTGAGGAGACAAAGTCATGTTTGTACAAGTCGGAGTCTGCTTTGATATTACATGGTTCACAGTCTATATTTCGATGCAGAAATCCAAACCAAAATGAACATTTAAGAGTGTCTTGAAAAGGACTGGGGAATACACTGATTCATTCAGCTCATCTTTTCCCTTTCTGACACACGATAAGCCTGGGGGAGGTTACATTGGGCAAGGACATCTCGGAGCTTTCCCAAGGCAACATTGAAATCCTCGGCTCCATTCTCATGGTTGAACATATAAACCATCCTTTGGCTGGACACCAAATAACTTCCTCTTTTTCAGAATGGGAAAAACGACAACACAGAACTCTGGAGCATTTCCAGGTCTGAACATCTTGAGTATTTGGATGTCTGTGTAAAGGGCCAGCTCTGGATCACTCTCAAACACTCCTTATAGGATCCACAGACCACTCTTGGGGGTGTCAGATGCCCGAGACACAATGAATGCGCTGCATGCAGCTGTCGCGAGATGTACTATTGGGGAAATGAGTCAGGAGCACAGGCTCTGAAACCTAATTATTAAAATCACTCAGACCTTGCAATTTCTTAACAACCAGTGTACTAAATGTGCCATTTACATATATGCAATATTTATATATTGATGAGCACACATATGTATGCAGAAAAGTAGCATATATAAAAATCACATAGGAACAGCAAATGGGAGTGACTCCGAACGACATGTCCAGACATGCTCTACAGGTCAGATGAGAATACCTGATTGTTCCCTTAGTCTTAATAAATCCTAGATGACCACAGCCAATCACAAAACGGCTATTTCTTTCTCTCTTTCTTTTTTGTTGAGTGAGAATAACAGTGATCTCTCCAGCAAGGCATAAACAGTTGCTTAGACTCTTGGCTGAACCAGAAGATGATATAAATAGCCGAAAAGCATGAGCAGCAGGGAGGAAGTTCAGTTTCCTTTCTTGCTAGATAATGGTATCTTCTCCACTTCATCAAAGGAGATGAAGTGTGTCCTTGTGTGCATGTGCATATGTGTGTGTGTTTTTCCATAGTGCTCACTGGCTCTAAGTGTCTTCTGGAATGATGGGAAAGTAATGTTATGTCTATAGTCTCATTCTTCATAACAGAGGACATGGTGGTACCTAATGGAATCTGCACAGCTGTGCATTTTACTCTCAGGGCTTTAGGAACAGAGGAGTCAGACTTCTTAAGTTCAAATTTCAATTCAGATATCTTTGGGTAGCAGGACCCCAGGTAAAGTGCTTCCTTTCTTCAAAAAGGAAAAAAAAACCCAGCATTTTAAAATTGTGTGTATATGTACACACACTTATATATCTGTGGGAACAAGAAGGAGGCAGACAAATGTACACATAGGTGCATTCTTATGGGGAAGCCTGATGGTAGACGCAGGTGTCTTTCTTGCAGGGTCTCTTGGGGAACCTGGAGTTCACAAACTCTGGCTAGTGCAGCTGGTCAGCTTACCCTGTACATTCCTGTCTTTTTGTTCCAAGTGCTGGGGTTACAGTTAGCTGCCATATCTGCTCCACTTTAAGTGTCTGAACTCAAGTCATTGTCTCCCCAGCTCAAAGTGCTTGGTTTCTCAGTGACTTTATTTCCTTCTCTGTACATTAGTGACAATGACAGCTACCTCTTAGCAATGTGCAGATAGTGCCTACTTCATGGGGATTTTGTGTGTACTCATTTATAATTAGTTCTCATGCCCAGAGCAATGCTCACTCCACAGTGAGTACGGTGTAAGTGCAAAAGCGGTACTGTGATTAAGAATTGACTGTAGTTGGAAAGGTCTAAAATACAAATTGGCATGCTTATCAAGTATTAGAAATAAGAGGATTTAAAGCATTTTGATTGCTCCCCCTTCACAAACCTCTCTATGAAATTGTCAAGTACCAAAATGAATTAATTTATCAAAAGAGAATATCTTTTAGGAACAAGAAAACCCACACTAATGATTCTGAACTACGGCATTATGCTGTAGAATGAAAAAGGAAAAACCGAGACATTTCAGCTTCTACTGCCTCCTTTGTTAAGAAGAATGAAACTCTAAGTGAGGCAGAGAACAGCTAAGGTGGAGCCTAGACTCCAGTTCCATGAATGCAGACATCACATAGTACAAGAGTCGCTTCCAGGGAATTCCAGCATCCCGAGTGCTAGGGCAAAAGATGTGTGCCACCATGCCAGGCCTGGGATTAACTTTTAAATTAAAAACATTGTACTTTGCATATTATGCAAATCTCACTGTCAAAGGAGTCATATAATAGGACACACACACATGTATGTACATTGTCTGGTCCAAATATGATAGTTAGAGAACTTCTTTAGGAGTTTCCTTTTGAATACACAATTTTTTATTGATAATTTGGTTATTCAGAGCAAAATAGGAACAATAAGATGTAGTAATTGTTTTGGTCATATCAAGCCACTGAAATAAATAAATATGTAAATACATATTTATACATAAATATGGTGTTCCTTAAGTGTAGCAACTATTCCTGAAGAGTGTAAAAAGTAGGAATATGTAAAATATTAAATATCAAAATATAATATATTAAAATCACACATACAGTTTTGGAAAGGCAAAACATACCATTTACAAATTTATTTAATATAACTGTAAATATAGAAAGAACTGTAAATCATTGCATTGAGTGAAAGTCCTAACAGACTTTCTATAGAGACAACCGTCTTTGTGATATGACTCCAGAACTCTCATGATCCTATACCTTATTTTAAAATAGCATGTTTCCTTGGTCCGTAGATGTTTAAAATAAAGTCATTAGTATTCTGCTCCTCAGAATACTAATGCTCTTGGTAACAATGCCATACTATTCCTTCTTAGATATTATTGACTTTATATTGACAAATCTCATCTCTTTCATGAGTGATACTTTGCTAGAAGTGTAGCAACTCTCACAAGGACTCAGAGATCTGGGAGGGGAACTTGATGACACACTACTGACAAGGAACATGAAGGTGATACAAATTGACTTTAAGATAACTGATAGTTTGGCAGTATTTGAAATGACAATTTATGCAAAAATATGATAAGAGGGAAGGCTTTCAAAAATATCTAGGAGTATAGCAGAATGTTCCTTTAGCAGAACAGTAGAATTGGATGAAGACACTCTGATGACAATTGGGATAGTCATCAATCTGATCACAGGAGATGGCCAGTTCAGGATACCTATCCACTATTGTTAGGAGTCTGAGATGGGGTCATTCTCATAGGTTTGTGGGATTTCCCTTGCATCAGTGTTGTGGGAATTCATTTCCGCCAATAGTTTTTTGGGTAACAGCCTTAGGGTGTGGCTTCTGTGTGTAGATGTGATCTCTTCTAAGGGAGAGGAGGAGTCTTTCTCACTGTCATGGGAGGTTGGAGCAGAAGCTCACATCTCCCTGGGGCAGAGCAGCGGGATGTGGCGACTTCCACCTTGTCCTGTATTCTATGAATCTATGTTTCCCTTTGAGTCCCAATTTCCTCCCCCCCATAATAAAGACAATTTGTAACTCTTCCATTAACTCTTGCTTTACATCAAGTCTCTACCTGACCCCCAAATGCCCCTCCTTCCAGTCAATGCTTGCAGAACTCTCTCCCTCCCTCCACCTCCTAATCCAATCCCTCAAGTTCTCATCCCCACCCACTGCCAGGCCATCCAGGAGATGTTTTCTATTTCCCCTTCCCAGGGAGAACCATGCCTCTCCCTTGGACCCCTCGTATTACCTAGCCTCTCTGGATCTGTGGATTGTGCATGGCTATCCTTTACTTACAGCTAATATCCACTTATGAGAGCGTACATATCATGTTTGTCTTTCTGGGTCGGTGTTACCTCACTCAGATGATTTGTTTTTCTAGTTCCATTCCTCAAATTTTCTAATGTCATTGACAAATCATGTCATAAGGACAGGTCCTATGCCCAGCAGTAGATGAATGAATGAAATTTATGCCCCGGCAATGCTGAAGCATGCATGGGCAGCCCATATATGGCAGTTCTGTTGAACTTGTCCATATTGCATTTCTTAGTCTAAGTTGATGAGGATGACTGACCAGGGCTCATTCTCAAGAGGGCACCAGCTCTCATTACAGATGGTTGTGAGCCACCATGTGGTTTCTGGGAATTGAAGTCAGGACTTTTGGAAGAGCAGGCACTGCTCTTAACGGCTGAGCCATGGCCAACACAAAATGAACTCAATGGCATCTTTGAAAATTCTTTGTCTCAGAATGTTTAATCAGGGTATATATTTATTTATTTTAAATTATTCTATTTATTTTTAATTTGCAAGTTTTCGTTTACCTTACAGATCCTTTGCATATATTTGTTTTACATATATTTGTGTATTTTTTGCATTTTTATGGGATTCCTGTGTGTGCAAACGTGTGTGTCTCTGCAGCTATACATGTTTTTTACACTTTTTTCTTTGGCTCTTTTGTGTTTGCTTTGTCCTAGTTTGATTGTTTGTTTCCTTTTATCTTATTATTATTCTTTAGATACCTGTTTCATTCTGAGTTCTGAAAGGGAGTGGACTCAGATGGGAGGGGAGGTTGGGGATCTTGGAGGAGTTGGGGGAGGGGAAACCTTATTCAAATATATTGTATGAAAAGTCCAATTTTAATAAAAGAAAAAACTTTGCATTCAATTCAGTTCAGAATCATTCATGCCACAATTGGTAACAGTATGGGTACCAGTGCAAAATCAGTAACTATTTGGTTCTCTGAAGCCTCCATCAGTGCTGTTAGCAGTGGTAAGAATGTACACAAATGATTCTTTAAGGACGTGGTGGAGCAGGGACTAATGATCATGGGATGTCATCCCCATGCATGTAAACATAGATTGTTCCAATTTGGCCTCATTAGACTAGTTAAAATAAATTTGAACAAACATAGCATTTATCACTTTAAAAATTAAAAGGCACACATGATATTAGAAGTGATAGGCTCAGAAAGTAAGGGAGATGGGGAAAGGGAGGAAATAGAAAATAATTAACAAGGGAGGATCAGAAGAAAAGCCTTTGGAATCTCACCCCTCACAGAAGTGTAGCAATCATAATTAAAAAAATTCCCAGTATTTATCTTTCAACTTAAGGACTTTGGAAGCTCTGAAAAGTTGTGAACTGCTTGTGGCTATCTTTTCCCTAGAAACTATTTTCATATAAAGAAATAGGTAGCCTAGCCATAAACCTAAACCCTGCCGTTTCCAAGTTCTAAGCAGGAGACTAACCCTTGCTGTCTGTCTGTGATAGGGAAGGTTACCTTTAGATGAAACTGTATCACGGCCAGCCTTGCACCTTGCAAAGAACAGGTAACCAGAAGGTGACAGACCTGATCCAATTTCTACAGGTAACAAACTAACAATCTTTGTAAGGCTTGCTAGAAATTCTGAGAAAAGATATCCCAGAAAGGTAAAGCTGGCATGGGGGTAGGTTAAAAGAAAGTTTTATGTTCAGAAAAAATAATTTAAAAGGGATGAGATCATTATAGGTATAATATTCTCAGAAGTTCCCTGAGTAAAAGTGATGACATTATTTAAAGAGAAAAGGATGGGAAAAGAATGAAGAGATTTTTCCCTGGTACTTGGAGATGGCTGCTAACAGAGACTTGGGTCAGCATACCTATGTATGGGAGAACAGTGCACATAAAGATTTTAGCCTGTGACTATCCTGGGTGTCATTTTTTTAGGAAACTATGCATTGTTTTTTTATATAGGCTGTGCATATGAAATAAAGTTTATTATTGCTTAATAACTATAATCTTGAAAAAAATCATTCTGGGACTTTGCTAAGTAGTTTAGGTAGGGGATTCCCCAGCAGTTGCCAGACCAGTGTCAGAGTGTTGGTCCCACAATGTATCAGTGTTAAATCAATAGCACTAACATTTTGTAGAGAAGCTGTTCTTGCAAAAGACTATTTTCAGCATCACCTTCTTTTCTACTGTTATCACAAAGAAACCTGTGAACCAAACTGGACTACTAATTGTTCTTACAATAGAAAGACAGAGAGATTATAGGCAGGGAAAGGATGGTGTCATTCCTGAATGAGAAGAATTTGTTGGATCAAAGACCACACAGAAACCCATTGCTGAAAAAGTGGGAAGTAGCCTTGAACATATGGGCACAGGAGACCACTTCCTAAATATAAGACCAGCAGCACAGACACTGAGAGAAACAATTAATAAATGAGACCTCCTGAAGCTGAGAAGCTTCTATAAGGAAAAGGACACAGTCACTAAGACAAAATGGCAGTCTTATTTTGAATGGGAAAAGATTTTCACTAACCCCACATCAGATAAAGGACTGATCTTCAAAACATAAAGAATTCAAGAAACTAGACATCAAATTACCAAATAATTCTATCAAAAAAATGGGGTACAGATCTAAACAAAGAATTCTCAACAGAAGAATTGCAAATGGCCAAAAGACACTTAATGAACTGCTCAACATCTTTAGCCATCAGGGAAATGCAAATCAAACACCCCTGAGATACCATCTTATGTTGGTAAGAATGGATAAGATCAAAAACACCAATGATAGTTTATGCTGGAGAGGATGTAGAGTAAGGGGAACACCCCTCCATTGCTGGTGGGAGTGCAAACTTGTACAGCCACTTGGGAATAAATATGGCATTTCTCAGAAAATTGGGACTCATTTTACCCCAGGACCCAGAAATACCACTCTTGGGCATATACCCAAATAATGTACACACATACTATAAGGACATTTGTTCAACTGTGTTCATAGCAGCATTATTCATAATAGCCAGAACCTGG
>LOJH01057088.1:0-10062 GCA_001685095.1 Ellobius talpinus | reverse complement strand
AGGACAGGCTCCAAAGCCACAGAGAAAACCTGTCTCAAAAAACCAAAAAAAAAACAGAGTAAAATTGTCGAATGTTGAACAGATTACAGAAATGTTAACTGCCAGCACTATCAGGGTGCCCACCACCATGAGACTGCAATGCCTATGGGCCAGAGGTGCTGAGGTGAGCCGCCACTTTAGAGACAGTGTCAGGGAACACAGCCTCTGCTTTATTGCACATGAGGAAACACTTAGATAGCGGAAGCCTATGCACTATGATTGCTTAGCACATTACCTCAGAAGGGACAGTGAGCACTCATACCACCAGAAAAAGCACAGAGCAGGAGACTAGAGCTCAGATTCCTCAGCAATCCAGCTGGCAGCTCCCAGCTAAGCATCCTACTTCAGAACTGTGTTCTGATTTGCGGGAATGCCCAGGAGCACAGTATGTCATGCTTCTTATTTAGAAGTATAGTATGCCAGGTAGTCTGACTGCCAGGTCATGACTGAATTTTCTCCTACAGTTAAAAGGCCTCAGAACATTCAATGAAAATAAAATATCTGGTTTAGATGATAAGTGTTTTTTGTACCTGAAGTATATAATACTTTTATTACCAGATTTATTTTTAAATGTGAGCTGCAATGTACCTGTTTTTCTAAACAAATACAACCTTGTGTTTTACTTTGAAATAAATGACTTTTAAAAAAAGAAGCATTTGGTCTATCTGAATATAACATTCACTCCTTGTCAAGAATCTTCACAACCATTACAAGCAATGAAATTATACAAGAATCAAACGTACAAAACATGTTATTGCTTTGTTATACAATTAAAATATATCTTACAGAGTGAACACCAAAAATAAACTTTAACATAAAAATTGTAGGCAATAATTATAAAAAGATATACTTGGTAGGTTGTGCAAATAAATTCTGCTACATTTCTGTTGACAAAGTAATATGCCTTTTATAATTCTATCCTTTTGTTCCATAAAATAAGACTCATTATGTGAATTTACTAATGCACAAACCCCTTTCATAGGCATATTACCCACTGCTCTGTGATTGGTTGCAGCCTCCAAAGAATGTTGCAGTAGTTTGAATGTAATTGGCTTCCATAAGCTCATAGTGAATGGCACTACTGGGAGGTGTAACTTTGTTGGAATAGGTATGGCTTTGTTGGAAGAACTGTGTCACTGTGGAGGCGAGCTTTGAGGTCTCATATATACTCAAGTCATGCCCAGTATCTCAGTCTGTTCCTGTTGCCTGCAAGATACAGGACTCTCAGCTATTTCTCCATGTCTGCCTGCACACTGCCATGTCCCACCATTATGATAATGGACTAAACTTCTGAAAATGTAAGCTGCCACATTAAATGTTTTCCTTTCTAAAAAGTTGCTGTGGTCATGATGTCTCTTCATAAAAACAGAAACCCTAACTAAGACAGAAGTTTGTATCAGGGACTGAAACATTGCCATGATTGTCCTGACCATGCTTCTGTTCAGAGGAATTTGGACTTTGGTATCTTAAGTTAGGAAAGCAGTGAAATGCTTTAAGAATGCTTAATGGGCCATACTAGTAGGAGCATAAAAGACAGTGGGGTTGAGGGTGATTTGCACTGTGTGGAAGGAGAATGTTAGTTTATGGCCTTGTGACCAGTCTTGTGATATTTTGTTAAAGAATGTAAATGCTATTTGCCCTTGTCTGAAAAGTTTGCCTGAAGCTAAAGAGAAGAGATTTGGGTTACCCTTGGCAGAGGAAATCTCAAAACAGATTATTTTTGTGGTTACTAGTGTTAACTCTAATAAAGATTCCTAATTAAAAGGAGCATGCTGAGCAAGAAAAAATACCTGAAAAGAAAAGGAATACCAGAAAATGGAATGGAGCTAAGTGTTGTATTCAAGGAGGTAAACAAATTAAGAAATGGATTAAAGGGAGTTGTGATCTCAGGGCAAGATCTCATCCAGCTAAGTTTCCAACTTGTGAAAAGGAATTAAAGAAAATCTTAGAGCTGGGTGTGGTAGTGCATTTATTTAATCCCCACACTCAAAAGGCAGAAGCTGGTGATATCTGTGTTTGAGGCCAGCCTAGTCTACAGAGCAAGTTACAGAATACCCAATGTTAGGCAGTGAAGAAAATCATCAAAAACTAAAAGCTGGTGAAGATATAATTTAAATATCTCTGTCCAAGGCCAGCCTGGTCTACAGAGAAAGTTCAAGGACAGCTAAGCATAGGCACTGAAAGGAAACTATGGAAAACAGAAGGCTGGTGAAGATGTAATTGAAGGAGGGGATATTTCAGCTCCAGCAAGCAGCAGAACTTGTCAGTTTCAGTCATATGGCTTTAGAATCAAGGATAGAAGAAAGATGTTATAGAATCTTTCTCCACAACTAAGGAAAACTTCTGAGGCCAGGCATGTGTCAGAAGTGTCCCTGAAATAACCTTGAGAGGCCATTGTGTGAAGTTGAAGTATGGATTGCCTTGGAGACCCCAAGATTTTAGAGATCCCAGAGTCATGGGATACCCATAAGGATAGCTGCTAGCAGGGAGTGGTACCAGCCCAAGAGAAAGAATTGTGCTGCAGTCAACAAAGCTAAATGGAGGTGGAGATCTGAAGAGTGTCCAGACATGGAGATGCAGAGTTTGGAGTTTGCCTGGCTGATTTTCAGTCTTCCTTTGGTATTTCCTTTAGTATTTCCTCAGTATGCTTTCTTCCCTAGGTTTTGGAATGGTACTGTCTATCCTGTGCCATTATATGTTGGAAGTATGTGATCTGTTTTTTTATTTTGATTTTATAGGGGAATACAGTTAAGAGATTGCATGAATTTCAGAAGAGACTTTGAACTTTAGACTTTTAAATAAGTTTGAGGCTATGAGGACTTTTGAAGTTAGAATGAATCCATTTTGCATTACGATACAGCCACAGACCTTTGGGGGACCAAGGAGTGGAAGGTAGTAGTTTGAAAGAAAATGGCTTCCAAAGGAAGTGACACTATAGGGAGATGTGGCTGTGTTGGAGTGGGTGTGGTCTTGTTGGAGGAAGTGTGTCACTGTGGAGGCGGGCTTTGAAGTCTCATGCTCAAGCCACACCCAGTGTCTGAGATCACTTCCTGTGGCCTGTGCAAGATGTAGAATTCTTCAGCTCCCTCTCCAGCACCATGTCGGCCTGCCTGCTGCCTTGCTTCTGCCATGACAATAATGGACTAAATCTCTGAACTATAAGCAAGTCACTCTATTAAATATTTTCCTTTGTAAGAGTCACCATGGTCATGTTGTCTTCACAGCAATAGAAACCCTAGGAAAAATGGCCAACATGTAAGTATCTCTGTAAAGTACTTCAATCACTCAAACAGCAAATGGGGTAGATGCTGGGGCTGTGGAAGTCTTGAAAATCACTACCCAGCTGCTGGGGAGATGGATAAGTCAGAAAAGTGCTTACTATTAAAGCATATGAACCTAAGTTTGGATCATTTTCATCCACATAAAAAGCCAGATGTCACAGCACATACCTCTTATGCCAGTGATAAAAAGGCAGGCAGAAGGATTCCTCAGGCTAGCTGGTGAGCAAATCTAGTCTAATCAGTGAGCTCCA
Organism: Ellobius talpinus; assembly: GCA_001685095.1. Taxonomy (NCBI): domain Eukaryota; kingdom Metazoa; phylum Chordata; class Mammalia; order Rodentia; family Cricetidae; genus Ellobius; species Ellobius talpinus. The sequence goes on along the minus strand of LOJH01057088.1, from coordinate 6,491 downwards.
GGTTCAGTGAGTGACCCTGTCTCACAAAAGAAAGAAGAGATCAATTTAGGAGTGTACCTTGGGTCTCTTTATAACACACACACACACACACACACACACACGCACACACACACACAGTCACTATGATGCAGATATGGATTCCTATGCTTTGTACATTTCTATATAATTGCAAAAGAAAAAACAGAATTTGCAGCTCAACTGTCTCAAAATGGAGAGACACAGTAAAACCTCCAAATAGAAACTCAAAATCTAGTATTAAACTTTTGAATTTAATTTCAAAGCTCAAACAACAGCATCTAGATTTTGAATACCACAGCTTAACTTGCTTTACTCAAATTCAAACGTCCTCCAGGCCTATAGAGATCCCACCCACATTCGTGAGTTTTTCTGCCCTCCTTAGTGTCGTCATGTTTTTCTATGTGTCAAAATTCCTTGCTTTGTTTAATGATGAAAGGCTTTCTCTCCCAAAGCAACCCTCTTATGTTCAATCCATCTACATTACCTTTCCATTCTCTTCATGTCAGTAAATACAATGATAAGCTTATTGTGGAAACCACCCTGTTCTGTTGTGTGGAGTCCCTGCTCCACTTCTCCTCTCCTCCACTGTTGCTGAACTGAGCTGACTGAGAAGCCTGTGTCACTGCCTTTCTTTCTGGTTTTGTTTTCAAACTGTCTCCATTGGACATAGAACACTTTGTTGTACATGCAGTTAAATTCAGTTCTGGGGTTTTTTTTGTAAAAAGAAATTAAGCAAGTGTTTAGTGAAGCTGTCTAAAAATAATTGTTAGCAGTTTAATAGAAGGTATGTCAACAGTAAAAGAAAAAAAGAAGGCTTTTACTTAAGCAAAAGTTCCAGTGATCGCTTGGAAATCAAAGATTTCCTGAGGGAACTGACAAAAATGTCTGTCTATGACGAAGGGTGGCTATGGTACTGTGTGTTCCAGTGCTCCTGTTTCCTGTAGGTAACAGACACTACAGTTATAAATTCAAGCATTAGTATTGCACCAAAGCTGAGGCCGTCAGGGAAAGGATGAAGAAAAGAGTGTTCTCTGAAGAATCAGTTAACAGATGGGACAGGAAGAGGAGGAGGGAAGGGAGGGGAACATGGGTTGGGATGTACTGTATGAGGAAAGAAAAAATAATCAGTAACAATTTACATCACCAGCAAAGGAAATGTGAGCTCTGTTCTGAGTCACTTGGGTGCCTCAGAACATTGATCTATAAAAGTGACACAATGGTTGTAAACTCCTCCCACAACTTTCCTGAAGATTAGGTAAATCACCAAAACAGCTCTGTGCTTAGAGTAACTCATGGAACTCAATGAAACCTGTGAACAAACTAGTTTCTACTTTCTCTGTCTTCTAAAGTGGGTAAGAATGATTAAAAAAAAAAGAGGCAGCATTTCTTCTATGAGAAAAAGCTTCACGGTAATTAGAATTCTCTAGCCTCTCAGGATTGAAAGGCTTTAACTGTTAACTTAGAGGCCTTCGCTGTGATCTTCTTATAGGGAACATCCTCATCCTTCAGTATGAACTTGTAGGGGACATCCTTATCCTTCACTGTGTGCTTCTTATAAGGGACATCCTCATCCTTCTGTGTGAGCTTCTTATAGGGGACATCCTCATCCTTCACTGTGAGCTTATAGGGGACATTCTCACCTTGGGAAGAAGTCACGTTATATCTCCTTCCAGGCGGAAAGCAGAAATGCTGATGTTTGGAATGTGGCTGTCACCAAGAATGGCAGAGTGCTTGCAAGCTCCTGCTGAACATCTGTCATTCTTAGTTGGGTAGGTACAGTACTATATCTCCTTCCTACGTGGAATGGTTGGAATTGCTCATACACTCATCACAATACCATTAATTTGGCACATATGTGTGCTCCATGGAATTTCTGATCCTTGCTATATGATATTAAAGTTATAATTCTTTGTAAAGAATAACAAGCTCTGAGAGCTGATAATGAAAGTTGAAAGGTCACTGAGATCTGGGAGCAAGAGCCAGCCACAGGAAGTCTCAAGCTCTCTCAAACATGGCACTCACTTCAGCTATCTAAAAGATACTTCATTGATAGAGATGAAGCAGAGGCCTGGAATAACTAGGGTATATATTGCCTGAAATGTTCTAAACATCTGCAACAGAAAGCCAGCATCAATAATGAACTAATGATACTTTTGCTTAGAAAATCTACCGAGAGAGGTTTAAGGAAACTAATGTGCTGTTGTTCCTCATTCTGTGTTGCGTACGCTTAGCTTAGTAAAAAGAAAAATGTGGAGAATTTGCTGAATAGCAGACATACCAGCATTCTACACAACACTTAGAAAGTGAGCCCAAATCCCTGTGTGAAGGCAAGGTCCTTGTCACTAGTTGTATCAAGGTCCTCATAACAAGACTTATGTTACTCAAAGTCTACTGTGTCAAATTAATCAATTAAAAGCACATGGGAAAATGTCAAACCAGTTATGTCATGCTTGGCAAACAACACAAGTTTTTAAAACAATTGTTAGTTTGACACAAAGAATCTATAAGTATATATTGAATTAAGTGGCATATTTACATTGAATTAAAATAAACCACTCTGGATAACTGAACCATTAAAAAATGTACAAACGTTACAGGTTTGAGAATGGAGACTAATGGGAGGGGAGGGGATGAAGTAATGTGATGTTGAGCTCTCCTTGGACCTCTCTGAAAACTAATAGGGTGATAAGAAGAAAAGGTACACAAGGAGAAATTAGAAACTCATAAAAAGCATGAGAGAAAGCAGTGAGTTTCCTGAAAAATTGAAGTATTAATGTAAGCTATTCTGACTTTCTCCTTCCACATTTTTGATTTATCAGCTCAAGCTAAGCCTGGTGTATCGGAAATAATTATGCTGAAAGGAAAATGTGAACATAAATTGTGAAAGACAGAAGAAAGAGAATGGAGATAGTTTCTGAAGACTCCAAGCTTAACTCCATCCAGCTAATTAGACATTGTTTTCCCAGATTTTAATTACGCTTTGGGGGGCTTGAAATGAAGCCAGTTTATGAAAACACAGAATTGTTGCTCTCTACACTGAGATGCTGGCACACCCTAACATGTGAACAAGAGTTTCCAGAACAAGGAATAGAAGCCTTCAAGACCAGGTTGAGCAAATACCTAAGCAGGATGAAGGATGCAAAGAGGAGATGCAGAGACCATCTCCTTCCACTCATATGATGACAAAAACAAAAGAAGTCTGACTGGCATTTCCCTTCTGCTTTACCAAGTTTCTACACAACTTAATGATTTTAAATGAAATAAAGTTTGAAGAGAAAACTCAAGCCCTAAGTTTGATATTGTTTTATTAGAAACCATGAGACTTACTTTGTGTATAATGTTTACTAAAGATAGGTATCGAATCTTCTCTAAAAATGTATTGTTTGAGAATTTTATTTATGAAAATGTTTTGATCAAATCCATACTCCACCCTAATCTTTCAAGTACCTCCCATATCCCCCCATCACTTTCTTCTTCCAACCCAATGTATTCTTCTGTTCAAGCTATTTCATCCACTTAATACTGTCAATATGTACATGGGTGTAGAACCATCCAGTGGAACATGAGAAAACAACCAGAGACTGCATCCCTGAAGAAAAATCAACTCCAGTAGCCATCAACCACCCTTAGCGACTCAGCTATTTGTGCAACTGTGCGATCCCCTTCCTCACCCATGCTGGAATTTCGCCTAGCTTGTTCTTGTGCAGGTCTTGTGTGTGCACTCAAAGCCACCATGGGTTCATGTGTGCAACAGTTGTGTTATCCAGAAAACATTACTTCACAGCTGTTCTCCATTATTGGTGGCCTTTACAGACTTCCTGCTCCATCTTCTCTGATGGTCCTTGAGGCTTAGGAAAAGAGGATGTGATACAGATGTCCCATGTAGATGGAGTGATCTAGTTTCTTATTTTCTTCACTTTGACCAGTTGTGAATCTCTGGGTTAAGTATCATCTACTCCAAAATGAAGCCTCTCTGATGAGGGTTGAGATATTCATAGTCTATAAGTGTAAAGATTTACAAAGGTGTGGATATAGGTGGAACTGTTCGAAGTATTTTGGACTCTATATTCTAATTAAAATACTTATCTTGATAAATGTCTGGGAAAGAAATACCTGTTGAAAGAACGGTGAGTGGGTAGAAAGAAGGCTTTGGGGTGTAGAACACATCATGCTCTTGCAGAACACCCAAGTTCAATTTCCAGTACCCAACCAGGCAGCCCACAACCTCCTGTAACCCCAGGGAATCTGACACCCTCTTTTGGCTTCTACAGGCAACTACACTCACACTCACATATCCACCACAGACATACACGCACATGCATAGTTTAAAAAATAAACTCTTAACAAGGAAAGCAAAATAGAACTACAGAGTGAGTACTATAAAGTGGAATAATTAAAATACAGAAGTGTTGCGTTGACAGATTGGGTTTGAGGTCAAAGATTAAATATGAAATACATCAAACAATTCATACTTATATAGGGAGATTACACTTGTGTTGTCACCTTAAACCAATGAAGAATTACGATAAGTAGCATTAAAATAAGTGAAGAAAGAAAGAAATAGCCAGAATACTCCTCTATGCAATATGAAAATTAAATATTGCATAAAATGAAAAATGGTTTCAATAAACACTAAGTTAAAAAAATGGAATATATATATATTTGTGTTTATGGAAGTTATCAGTGAAAAACTTGGGAAACACAAGCCATCCATTAACAGCCTGAAAGTTTAGACCTATTTTGACATTTGTAAGATGATAAAGCCTTAAAATACAAGATGTCAAAGAAATTATTAGTACCATTTTTAATGCTTTCAAGAAATCCTGAAATGTTTCAATTGATCAAAATGAGTGAATGGTGGCCACTCTGAGTAAATGGACCATGAATTTCAGTGGAAGTCACAGTCAAAATGATTAAGAGTTTTACCTTCTCAAAGAGAGCTAAAGGTATATTAAAGTGATTGCTTTTAATTTGGTTTAGCAATAGGAGTTCTATATACTTATTCAAGTACCCTGGCTGTCTGGTTTTCATAAAGTATATCACTGTCAAAAACTTGACAGTTTTGAACATTTAAAACTCAATTGTGTTTACACAATTTCACACCTCTAAATATAATTTAGGAAACCCTGGTACTAAAAAAATAAACAAAAAGACAAACTTTCCAACAATTTTTGAAAGTTAGTAAGAGTTGAAAATCGAAAAGAATGTGTGTGTATGTGCACATGTGAAATCAGCGTCAAGCAATAGATTTAAGACATTATGGGTCCTTGCACCCAGCCTGGGCCCTGCTCCCGAGAGAGTCTCTGGAAGCCTTGAGTTGCCAGCAAAGGCATTCACAGAGCCTTTGACAACATTTCCCCACTCACTCAACAGCACAGTTCTTGATAAAAAGAACCTTAATTAGTGTTTGGTTAGTGAAAGTCGATATTAACTTCCTCCAAACACATATGCCGATGACCTCTTTATCTTTACCTCAGTGAGTTAAAGGAACATACATATCTCACACGTGCATTAATCCGAGTGACTCACTGGTGGGAGTATATTTAAGACTTGTGTGATTCTGAACACCAGGAAGTAAATGCTACTTGCGTGGTTCAATGTTGATAAACCTCCTAGGAGTTGCATATGTAGTTATTGATATAGTTATATACAGGCAACACAGAAAAGCAATTTGGAAATTTTATAGATTCCACTTTAAAAAGAAAGCATCTGGAATTAGCATGGAGCTCACTAGGCCTGGAGTTCAATCCCCAGAACTCCATAGGCAAGTTCAGGCCTGCAATCCCAGCTTTGGGGAGCAGAGACAGAAGGATTAGAGAAATGCAAAGCTATCTTTGGCTACATAGGGAGCTTGAGGCCACTCTAATTCTAAGATCCTATAAAACAAAAAACAAAAACAAACAACTCCATCAAAACTTGGCTTACTTAAGGTTAACACATTATCTCCTAGCAAATGATTTTTAAATCACATTAACAAGAAATTACAAAATAAGTAAAGAAATTAGTAAAGCAGAAAGAAGGGGAAATGTTCACCTTTATCTTCTACAATGGTTAGATTCAATACGTTTAATATATTAACAACAATACAGCACAAAGATAGTACCTAAACTGAGACACTTTAGCCATGGGATAACAATTAGACTCCACACATACTTTTTCAAATCATTCAATTTCCCGGCAGATGGAAATGTATGTGCATCTCACAATTCTGAAAGAGTTTTAATCACAGAGTTCAGGTTATATGCTGGGGTATATCTCCATGGCAAAAATTCACCTAGCCACAGCCGCAGGAGGTTCTGATTACAGCCAATAGAACATTGCTACTATTTCCCAGGTTATTCTCTTCCTAGGCTGTCTGTGTAACTGAGCTTTTTCCCCATGAATACAACCATTCATTTAATATTGGAATTTGTTTTCTTCAAGATTTCCTGAGTAAATTGGGAGCATGGGGACCTTGGGAGAGGGTTGAAGGG
>LOJH01057084.1:0-11605 GCA_001685095.1 Ellobius talpinus | reverse complement strand
AGGTGGAAAATTTTTTTAATAACAATAAAAAAGTGTCTGAAATTAAAAAAAAAGGATAACAGAACCTGCAATTCTAAGGGATACTGTTGAATACCTCATTCCCTGCCTAGAATGGATCAGGTGGAACAGTGGGCACTAAACTGGAAGAAATTAACTATCTTATAATAGTTGATTAAATGCCAATTAGACAGTAGACACATTTATTCCTTTAGAAGCCCCAGGAACACCCAGTTTTTGTAATCAAAAAGAAGACCAAGGCCTGGAGATTCCCCCAGAATCTTAAAGCAATTAATAAAACTATGAAAATTTGGGGCTCATGTCAACATGGACTCCCCTTGTCTATGCATTGCTAGTAAATGCCCCAAATATTAGTTTTAGACATTGAAGATTGCTACTTTTCAAGAACACTCCATGAACAAGATTGCAAGCATTTCACCTTTTCAATACCTAAAATCAACAACTCAGGACCAGCTCATAGGTATGAACAGAAGATACTCCCTGAAGACATGGCTAACAGCCTCATCATTTGCCAGGAAGCTGTAGTGCTGTACTTGTTGCATTAAAACTCCCCATTAAATCAGATCTCCACATATATCAATATATGGATGACCTATTACTGTAGCAAGACAAAAGACAGGATCAAAAACTAACCTTAGAAAATCTTAAACAGCAATCAATAAAGGTCCCGAAAGATGAAGGCTTTATGATAGCAGAAGATAAGATCTAACTTGTCCTACCACCCCATCACATTCCTTCAGTCCAGGCAGCTAAACCTGTTATTGACTACTCCAAACCACTAATCTTAAATACCCTTCAAAACTTCTTAGGCAATATTAACTGGCTGAAGCCTTGGCTCCCCATCAAACAAGACAATAGCAGCCTCCATTTGATCTACTTAAGAGTGACAAAACCCCTACACCCTTCACTTTCTAATGCCAATAACTAAAGAGAATATTTGTGTCATTAGCAACTACATTTAAAGCATTTTTGACCCAATAGGATCCACAACAGTTATCGAAGGACTTATATTGAATTCTTCCCTCAAAGCAATCAGAAATCTATACTAGTCTCAGGAAATTTTAGAATGACTTTATATACCAGTAGGGGAAGCTCCTAGACTATTATTCACCATGATAAAGGCAGGGAGATAATAGGCACCTTACAAGTCAAAGGGAAGGAATGCTGTATGATTGTTGTACCCTTCCCATCCCAGATATCCAATGGCTCCTGAGAAACCACAGTTTTTATGCTAACAGCCTCACTGGCTTCCCAGGGCAAATAGGAAACCACTACCCGAAGGATAAATTTCTGGTTTCCATACTGCTCCTTAGATGGGTTCCCCCCTCACTTATTCTCTCCATCCACTATCCCACTGGCTCCCATGGCTTTTACACATGGGGACAGTAACAAGGGATCACATAAAGAATATATGAAGGAAACAATGACACTCTGTCCCATCTTTTTTCCTCCCAGAAAAATAATGCCCAATTCAAGGATATGTATGCCATCTTCCTGATTCTAACATACTTCAAAGAGCCATTTGGTCTATATTCAGAAAGCATTTTTGTGGATAATCTACCTTGGCTAGCCTGTTCTTATGCCAAGCTTAATGACAACCTTCTCTCTCCACTAGTAATGAAAATTTTCAGTATATTCCAAACATGTACCATTTTCATCAGCCATATACAAGGGCACTCATCCCTCTTTTGTGCCCTTTCTGAAGGCAACACTCTAATCAATAAGAATGCCATGACTGGGGTCTTTACTATGTTATCCCTTTCCACTAAAGAATTCTATCAGTTAATCCATATCAACTTAAAAAGACTATGACTAAAGTTTTCCAATAGTCTCATAAAAAGCCTTAAAAGTACTCTCAAATTTTACTCCTTTTGTACCTCCCTAATTCATATTCCCTCTATACAACAAGTGGTCACCAATATCAGAGCAGATTGATGTCACCCATATTCAAGAATTTTGTAGGTAGAAATTTGTATTCATCACTACTGATACCTATGCTCATTTCACCTTGACTATAGTACAGACTGGTAAAAGTTCAGAAAAATACTAATTAATCACATTCTCTACATGTTTATTGTCATGGGGGTCCCTGTACTGATCAAAACTGATAACTGACATGACTTTAAGAGTCACCAATTAAAAAAAATGTGATAGTTGGAAAAGAGCTCACCACATAGCATCACCCACAATCTTCAGGGCCAAACCATCATTGAAATAATATACCAAACTCTTAAAAAATACTCAAACAAGCACAGGGCTTCCTACTACTAGTCCATTATATGGCACTGTTCACACTCAGTGTGCTGAAATTTTATGCTATGCAGAACAAACCCCCATCATCCATCAGTGGAGCCACCCAACAACATACCACCCATTTTGGTCTCATGGAAGGACCCATTTGAAGGGTGTTGGAAGTGTCCTGACAACTTGCTAAAAATTGAAAGAGGATTTGCTTGTGTTTTCCCACAGGTTCAACTTTTCACTACCAGACTACAATACCCAACAGGAACCCTCCAGTCAAAAAGATAGCACACTTGTCAATTACAAAGACTAAGAGGAAGCAGCAAAGACACCTGAGAACACATAAACAGATCCCCTGAGGAGATATAAATTTCCTTATTGATATAGCCTGATGACACAGCTGCCCACCCTAATCTTCCCTTTCCATCATTCTCATGACTGTTTTAGTTCTTTTAGATGCTAATGCTAATGCTTTTATTCTTTTAGATGCTAATGCTCAGCCTCCCACCCCCAATACTATCCAATGTTTTCAAATTTCCTTGTTTGGGAGACTTACCAAGGTCACAACATCATTACAGGTTCTGGCAACTCTCCGGTTGAAGAGTACCTTAATTACAGCAAATGTACAAATGACCCTTTCATTTGCTTCCCATACAGACAGTCAGTATTCAAACAGGAAAGCCTGGCTGACATAGAAACCTAGGGAGGATGCAGGAGATAATATTATGATATGGAAGAGTCCCATAATCTTAACTTCATGTTTCCATCAAGGAAAGTTTGCTCCTTCACAATACCTGATCTCTGGAATGAGCATTGACATGTAGGAGTTCAGGGGAAGCTTCATGATTCACTCATAGCTCAAACACCTATGGCTGATCTTCATGTATCCTGACAACTTATCCCAGCATACTGATACATTCTGACACATCACAATATTTTCTCTCATGAAAAACAGGTTCATCAGCAGATCAAAGTCACCATCACATGGAACCAATATGTTCAATATGACTTTCTCCCTTTTACTGCACACCCTAATTTCTCTTGCTGCTTCTATTGTGCACCCAGAAATAGATCTCTTGACAGCTGTATCAATAAGTACCATTCTCTTTCACCCAGTAACCACAATAAAATCCACTAATTCTTGACTGTCAGATATTCCTCTATTTGACCAGCTATCCAAAACACAGTTTGTATTTCCAACTGGGACAAGCCTACTCATTATCAATGTCTCATTGACATCACTCTTTTTAGGACAACATGTACCATACCCTCCTTTCTTCTTTACTTCAAGGGAAAAGCCCAATCATGTGTTAAATCTTCCTTGTCCACCTTTTGAATGCTTGTAGCATGAGTACTCTACAGGTATACCAGTTCAAGGAAGACAAAGATGCTTTCCTCCTTTGCAACCACTCATGGAGAGAAATTTTCATCCCCTTTCCAGTGGGTGTTGGGATCACCCTTCCGCGGGGTGCAGTGGGCACTGAGACTGCTGCCATTGCACAGACCAGGGGACTTTCTGGACACACTTGACAAAGCCAACTTCAACAACTGAAAGCCTTGAGTCACTCCAAGATAGATGAACTCTCTTGCAGGGCATAGTTCTCAAGAATTGAAAAGCCCTTGACCTAATAACTATAGAATGGGGGTAGGTAGGATGTATGTGGTTTTAAGAGAAGAATGTTATTTCATTGTCAGTAAGTCCAATTTAGTGGAACAACAACAAAAAACCCTTTAAAGCCCATTAAGAGCTCCTGAGCTAGTAACCGCCCCAGCAATCTTCATCCTTGTTCCAAAACCTTTTGTTTTCTTGGCTTCTTATTGTGGGTCCAATATTGTAATTACTATTATTTTTTAAAAAAATATAAAACTTAGGAGTAAATATTAAGGAAAGATACTGAGAAATCAATGAAGTTAAATAGAAATAATCACTCTCCTCTCTCCAATTCCCAGATAGAAAGGCTGTGCTTCTTCTTAGCTCCTCCTCTTCCTTCTCCATGTACCCTTCTATCCTTCTCAGAGTCTGCCAGGGAATCCTTGGTTTTGACCTTCAAACTAAGGTCAGACTGTATTGATCGTCTCAGAGCAATCAACAGAAGTAAATCTCCCCCAACATTTACCCCTGTTTGTCTAAATATGAAGGAAGGGTTTTAATTCTAACATAGTAAAACAATATACTATAAGAATAGTTATCAGATATTATCTAAATGAAACAATATACCATGAACAATTATCAAGTGAGAATTACATTCACAATGTCCATTACATTTGTATTAGACAAATCCAGAGAAAATATTTTATTATATATCCTCTCTTGATAAGTCCAAAGTTTTATACCTAATTTACTTTCTACCATGACTAAGGAAAACTGTAACTATAATTATCTAGTATCTTCAACACCATCAAAGACCTGAGAAGGATAAGATATATTACCTGAGTAAACAGGACATGCAGAGCAAGCAACATCCAAAACTATAAGAAATGACATAAAGAGCTGACTGCAGAGACAGTTACCCAAGTTTCTTCCACAGCGTTGGGGTATCCATGTTCAATCTATAGGCCAGAAATATCTGATAGACATTTCTGTAAAGAAGAAATTTTTAAAGACTGTCCAACCTAGTCCTGGCAAAGTTCAGCAGTATTTCTTTTTGTCCTGCTTGTCCAGTTTCTACAGTATATTGTTGGAAGGCAAGGCAAGGGCAGTTTCTTGCCCAAATGATTAGACTTACCACAATAAAAACAAGCTTTATATGTAGGTTCTTCTTTGTCCAGCATCTTTTTATGAAGTAGATTTGTGTTTCCAGGAGCAGATGTGTCTCACTGTTTGAAAGTCCTTAGGTTATTAAAACATCTTAAATGTCATGTTCTATAAGTCTCTGAGGTATTTGAAGACCTTTATCTATCTACACTATTTTGGTTTAATTGTGAAAACATACCTAATGTGCCTACATGTTTGATTGTCATAGATGACTAATTGCTAACTTGTCTTTCTCTATTATCCTTAATAACTTTCAAAGATGGTTCTTCTGATGTGAGATTTTGAATTTTTCTTTAACAAGCCTGCCTGAAGGGCTTAGAGAAAGAGAGAGTGATGTGGGATTTCTCTCTGTATACCATTTGAAAATGAAAGTCACAAAACAATCCCACACCAGTTCAGAATTATAAATAATAAATGGATTATTTATTTAAAGGAAAAACTTACAGATCACTGTCCTAGACAACAGTCCTCTGCGTGAACAGGAATGGAGTCAAGCAGCCAGAAGTGAAAGATGGAAGCAATAGAACAGGTGCACGTTTACAGTTGCTTTTACAGTATATGAGACCATGCCCCAGTGGGCTGGTATCTTAAAGGCTATTGGCTGAAGGGGCAGAATGTGCCCCACAGCAACCATTGGTTAATAAAGAATCTGCTTTGGCCTGTGACAGGGCAGAGTGGAGCTGGGTAGAAAACCTAAACTGAATGCTGGGATAAAAAGGGCAGAGTCAGTGAGATGCCATGTAGCTGCTAGAGGAGGAAAACATTAGCTGCCAGGCTGGAACCTTGCCCATAGGCCACAAACCTCTTGGTAAAATATAAAATAATATAAATGGGTTAATTTAAGATGTAAGAGCTAGCTAGAAATATACATAAGCTAATAGGCCAAGCAATGACTTAATATAGTTTTGTGTAATTATTTTGGGTCTGAGCAGATGAGAATGAATGATCATCCTCTGCTCACAGTTTGGCATGCCATCATGGTAAACTATATTTACTTGAGAGCTTGAAAAGGAATTTTAGACACACACATACACACAAAGAGTTTAATGCAGTTTCTTTCTCTGTTCACTGGTAGAAAGCACAGATGTGGCTCCTTTAAGAGGTTTCCTGACTCAGCATTAGCAGTTAAAACTGCATGACTTCTTTAAAAAATGGTGGCTTCCTGGTTTGCCAGCACTAATGGCTCTAACTCTTTTCGAAGGTCTGGCTATAGAGCATTTAAATGGTGACTGAGAGCAGCATGTTACAAATCACTTAATAGTGACACAGACCTGCTGGGAACCTGGATCTGGGGCAGAGGGAATGGCTCTCAGAGGCAGTAAACATGCATCTGCCATGTTGAGTTGGGCAGAGCAAGCAGGCAGGTCCATGGATTGGTTCTAGCCATGCCCACTTATTATTAAAAAAGCATTCCTGTTCAAAAAATAATTACAGATAAACAAGCAATAAAGATAAATTCAAATGGAAAAGACCTCTAAATAGACCACAATGTTGGATAAATGTATGTAGGCTTGGGAGAGATAAGAAATAGTTTTTAAAAAGTAAATAGTTTAAAAAATAAAACAAAGTCTTTAAAGAGAGAGAGAGTACAGACAGTCTTAGATTAAAGTAGTAAAAAGAAAAGATTGTGTTTGTGCAGCTCATTTAAAAATCTGATGTATAATTAAAAATACAGGATAATAGATAATCACCTATAAAAGTCAAGCTTGAATCATGTTAGGTTTTCTAGATGCATAGAGATATATTTCAGATGGATAGGGCATTTGGAATGTTTAAGAACTTAAGACTTTTCATGAAAAAGAGACACATCTGCTCTTGGCAGCACTAATATACTTCAATAGGGTGATGGGTATCAAAAAGGAGTATGGAGTTTGTTAGCCATTTGTGCAAGAAACTGCTCTTACCTGGAATGCTAGATGTTATACTGTATGAACTGAACATGTAGGACCCACAGAAAAATTACTATTAAATTGGCCTAAAGGTGGAGACAGTCCTTCAGTGTTATTGTTTCAAAAAAGAGTCTGACAGACATTCTGCAGGACACAGAAGGAAGTGACTATCAAATTGCCAATATAGGTGAAACTGTCTTTGAAATTTCCTGATTCAAGGAAAAGGCTGCCAGATACTATGGGCCTGTAGGTTGTAGATGGATGCCCCAGTATTACAGAACTTTCAGTGGCAGTCCAGGCAGCAAGATGTCTCTGTCAATTCTAGAGTTCCAGAAGTTGTTACACTTCCTGTTTACTTAGGTAATATTATGTCTTTCTGGAATATTTGATGGAGTTGAAAAATAGATAGTTATAATTCTAGTTTTCCTTAGTTATGAGAAAAGATAAAGTAGATATAAATATTGTAACTGTAATTCTTACTTGATACCTGTTTTGTTATATGTAATTTTACTATGTTAAAATTAAAACCTTTTTTTATTTAGACAGAAAAGGGGACATGATGCGGAATTCCCCTTTGTAAACTATTGGTTTATAAAGAAGCTGCTTTGACCCATGATAGGGCAGAGTAGAGCTAGGAAGGAAACCTAAACTGAATTCTGGGAGAAAGAAGATGGAGTCAATGAGAAGCCATGTTGCTGCCAGAGGAGGAAAATGCTAGCCACCATCCAGAACATTGCCAGTGGACCATGATCTTTGTGATAAAATATAAAATAATAGAAATTGGTTAATTTAAGGTGTAAGAGCTAGCTGGAAACATGTATAAGCTAATAGGCCAAGCAGCGATTTAATAATACAGATTCTGTATGTTTATTTTGAGCCTGAGCAGCCAGGAACAAACGAGCATCCTCATTCAACAAGGGAGTCATACTCCAACTCTAAATCTAGCTTTAGTTTTTAATTAACTAGAACTACAAAAGACAATTGATTTATATGTCTTTAGAGAATAGTAGAGACAAGCATTTGGAAAGATTTATGAGATATCGTATTATAAGTGTGCCATACCATTAGATGAAATTATTCTTTTTCTTAGGGCATTTTCTCTGGATGATTTATTTTTCTTTTTCAGATGTCTTGTTTGCCCAGTGGTCTTCAGAATCCTTAGTTGTATGCTTTTATTCTCCTGGAAAGGCAAAAATCAAAACCCTGTCCAAACCTTAACTTTAGGGAGTTCCCTTTTACCTGGTTGAATTGTCATGCTACTTAAAGAACTATCTCCTCTACAAATCACGAGTTTTTTTTATGTTCAAATCTAATCTTTAGTAATTTTGACAGTATCCATACCTTTCTTTTCCTGTGGAATCAACAGCAAAACATCTTCCTCAATATAATACATATTCTGTTTTCCATTTTGAGGTCAAAACATCCTTAAAGTATATACGCTGACTTACTTCAGCATTTTTTTCTATTATTCAATGTCTCTCCTCAACTGTCATTTCTTTCTCAATAGCAGTTAAAATTTTTTAATTTAATAAAATATGTGTATTATATCTCTGGGGCAGTTTATTACATCTTTCTGTTTATTAATTATATCTTTTTAAGTGCAATTAGATCTTTTTATAACTGCTTGTCCTATAAGATTGTGTAGTATACCTGTAATATGTTTTATGTTACATTATGCAAAAATATGTTCTATTTTACTAGAGATATATGATGGAGCATCATCAGTCTTAAGTTGTACAGGTATTACCATAATGTTCATATTTCATAATAAAAGTGTGATTACAGAATAACTTTTTCCTTTAAAATTAATTTAAGAAATTTTTCTACATAGGTCTTTAACTTTTCACTTTTTGTGACAAAATTATTATTTCTAAAGTATTATCTTCTCTTTACATAAGAATTCCTATAGGAGAATGCATAGAGGGTAATTTTTTTTCTACCAAAGCCTATTATTTCTCAGAATCAGTTGACAATTTTCTTGGACTATTTGAGTCCTTCTCACCTTGTAAAGATTGAAATTAATTACTTAGTTTTTTTGTTCTTAATCAAATTGTGTATCATAACCAGTTATTATCTCCCAGTAATTTTAAAAATCATTAAGAGTTCAAAACTGGTCTCTTCTGATTTTTACTTTCTAAGGATGAATCTTTTGTAAACTTATCTTATATTCTATGTAATTGATAGAATCTCCCTTTTTATTTTTTCATGAGCAATGTGTAATTCCCAACAAGGCAAAATTTTCTTTGCTTCTTCACACATTTTTCTCTAAATTATTAGCATTTGAATCAGTTTGTATTTGCATCTGAATCATCCATATAATGGTAAACTATAGATTGAGGAAAGTATTTACCATTTCTAATGGTTGTTGTACAAAATTCAATATCATTTATATGTATTTTTGCTTAGGTCTCCCATAATTTATAGAAGTTTGCCAAAATATTTGTTTTTGTTTTATCAATTTCTAAGAGTCAACAAATGCACCTACCTCCTGGGGCAGGAACACTGGCTGTTCTTCCTGGTTGCAAAGATGAGCTCAAGTAAGAAGAGCAACAGGAATGCAAACACCTGGGGTGTGGCTGTGCAGAGTGGGTGATGATAGTAGTGCTTTATGGGCTATGGACTTTACTGGCAAATTTATATATGTACTATTACAGGTCACTGGGAATATGGCTCTGTGAGTAAGTTTTCTCCCTTCATTTCTTCCCCAAGCATGTTTGATTCAAAATGACCTCCCAAGTCAAGTCTCTGGGGATGGGCTTCCCCTCCAATTCAGAGATAAGGGAGGACAAACAGCCCAAGAGGAAAAACATAGCATTCTTGAGAATAGTAAGAGGCAAACCATTTCCAACAGATATAACTATTATTGATCCAATGATATAAGGGTGCTGAAAGCAAGAAAAATGGGCTGATATTTCATCCATGAGGATCTCATTCTTTTAGGGAAATCTCAACTGGGAACTCCAGATGACAATTTCACCTTCCCCAACCACTTTGCTGCTAGTTGCTGTGAAAACTACATGTCAAGGCATTATCTCATTTGCTATGTCTTCTTTTCTTTAGACGTCTGAGCTGAGGGAACATTTGGTTGCCTTAAAGCGGCTACCAAAGTTTATTTCTGCTGGATGTTTTCAGTGTTGGACATGATGTTATTGTGTTACTTATCTATGTATCAATATCTTCCTATTTGTTCTTTTACTTTGCTTTGCTTATTAAACTCACTCATCCGAAATCCAATGTATGCCTGTTACAGATCATTCACTAGACCATACACACAAGCTATTAGAAAAGAGAATTTTGTTCCCTGCCAGGGAGGCTTGTTCTCATCCTGGGCTCTTTCCTGAGTCAAAAACCACAACTTTTTTTCTGCATTGAAAACAGCACAGGATTCCACATGTCACATATAACCTTTGGAAAGATCATCTATCCAGACAAGTGAAAGGATACCAAGGACAACTCTAACACACTTCCTCTACAACCCCCCACCCAAAGTCAGTCCCAAAGAGAGAATGAGTACCTTCATTTTAGAGTCAGTGTTGATTTAGGTATATTTTGGAAGCTTTAGCACTATACATTTTTCATTGATATCATGATATTATAATTATTATGCAGAATTCAATCAATCAAACAAGATAAATCAATCACAATTTAACCTTTATTTATAACTGGGTTATTGTGAATACAATGATTATCCCATGTATAAATTTCTATAAATATTTAAAATGTTGCATAAAATATAAAACTAAATTAAGTTCTGGAACAGCGTCATCATAATTTAGCAAAAACTAAAACAAACAATTTTAATTTCTTTCTCTTTCTGAAATACTTGTACTGTCAACTATAAAGATACATTTGAACAGTAAAAGGTTGTGTTTGTGAAATGATAAAGAATATGTGATATGGAACATTAATCTATATCAAACTCATTAGTCATGTTTAGTTGCCTTCTCAGTGTGAAAAAACATGAAATCATCAGCAAGATGATCTTAACTGAACTGAGTATAAGTGCTGAGTCCTAGGATGGGAGGGCATACAGATGACAAAAAAAGGAAGACAGATGAGAAATATTCCTCTGTGAGACTGAGAAAGGCCAAATAACAGCAGTGAGGTGGTTTAGGAGGTCCTTCTGTGTGTTGCTTTCATTAATGAATAAAGAAACTGCCTTGATCTGTTGATAGGGCAAAACTTAGGTAGGCAGTGAAGATGGAACAGAATTCTGGGAGGAAGAAAGCAGAATCAGAGAGGAGCCATGGAGCTGCCAGAGACAGATGCTGGGAATTTTACCCGGTAAACAACTGCCATGTGGCAATATACAGATTAATAGAAATGGGTTAAATTAATATAAGAGTTAGCCAATAAGAAGCTAGAGCTAATGGGCTGAGCAGTTGAAGGCGTATTTGACAGGTACACTAGAATTAACCAGACCAGCTCAAAACAACAGATAATTTAATAATTGAAAACGGGGAAACTCACACGACCTGGGTAAAAGTTCCAATGTCCAAAACGGGTCTGGTGAACATGGCGCAAAGAGAGCGAGCACACCTGGATTCCCAGGTTTTCTTCCCTGGCCCCAGGTGGCCAAACCCTAGCCAAATGTGATTGCCTGAGCTTCCCCATCATCTCCCCCCTTTATCTAAACAAGATCCAACCGAACCCAATAAACTATATACAATAGGAACAGATACCAAATATAAAATTACAAGCA
>LOJH01057083.1:0-11605 GCA_001685095.1 Ellobius talpinus | reverse complement strand
ACACACAGACAAAATATTGTATACATAATAAATAAATAAATATTAAAAAAGAAAAGAGTTGCTGTGGTCATGGTGTCTCTTCACAGCAGTAGAAACCCTAACACAACCTTCTTGGATGTATCATTGTATACAAATAATTCAGCTTATTACTATAATGGTGCACACAAGAGAAATCAGAAACAGATTTGTACTAACCAAGGAAGATGCATAGGACAAAATTTAGGAAGTTTTTACCTGGGAAGCTCCTGTCCTCTAGGCATGCTGCCCTCCTATAATTGTTATATGGCACTATCCATACAGTATCCCAATTTTAGAACTCAGCCTTCAGTGTTCAGATTCATTATGGATTGCCAATGTGGTTGATCTCAGTCGCCAACTAGACTTGATGCCACATTGTTCATGGGGGCCTTCATGAGTCACTGTGCTCTAGTGTGAGCTGCAGATGTGGCATGAAGGCTCTGCCATGAATAGCTCTATTGGTCTTGTTACTAGAGAAACCCCAAGAGCTTAGAGGTTGTACCCCAGGATTCTGGAAAGGCCAGCCTTCTCCTTGGTCAAGAGTATAGCATTAAGGAGAGAGAGAGAGAGAGATCACCCTGACATTTATTTCAAAAACCACTCCCATATCCTCATCACTCTAATGTGTGGAAGAATTTTGCACTTTTCTATATATCCAGTCTGCTGGTGTGTTGGGTTTTTTAATTATTATTATTACTCTTTATTCTTTGTGGCACCTCCACCCAGCCCCCAAATAAATGCACACAAAAACTTATTTTTTTCTTATGAATGCCTGTTCTTAGTTTGGCTTGTTTCAAAAGGCTATTCTTAAATTATCCTGTTTATCTTTTGCCTCTGGGCTTTTAGCTTTCTCTGTTTCTGTATATCTTTCCTTATTTCTTACTCCATGGCTTGCTGTATAGCTGGGTGGCTAGCCTCTGATGTCCCCCTCCTTCTTTTCTTGTTCCTTCTTCCCCTTTGTTCTTTTCCCCCTTCTTTTTATTCTCTCTACCTGCCAGCCCCTTCTATCCTTCCTCTGCTTAGCTATTGGCATTTTATTAGACCAATCAAGTGTTTTAGACAGGCAAAGTATCACAGCTTCACAGAGTTAAACAAATGCAATATAAACAAATACAACACATTTTTGCATCATTCAACAAATGTTTCACAATGTAAACAAATGTAACACATCTTAAAATAATATTCTACAACATTTTTCTCTTTTTATCTAAATAAAATGATAGGTTTTTAACATAGTAAAACTCTATACAACAAAAACATTTATCAAGTAAGAACTAATTTACAATATTCAGTCCTTTTGTATGTAGCAAATTCAGAGAAAACATTCCACCATCCATCCCATCTTAGTGAAGCCAAGTTTTATACTTAATTTACTTTCTATCATAACTAAAGAAAAATAACTGAAAATAGTTCATTTAGTTTTTAACTCAATCAAAGATCCAGAAGGAGGTCTTTGATGACCTACTAAAAGAGACATCTTGCTGCTTGTATAGTCACCCAAAGTTCCTCTGCAACATTGGGGCATACATCTTCAGCCTACAGGCCTAGAGTATCTGGCAGACTTTTCAGCGAAGCAAAAAAACTAAAGGACTGTCCTACCTTGTATTAGCAAAGTTTATCAGTTGCTTTCCTTTGTGTCCTGCAGAATATCTGGCAGACTCTTTTGTGAAGCAGGAATTTTTCCTGTGGGTCCTGCATCTCTAGTCTGCACCGCACATTACCAGCAATCTAAGGCAACAACAGTCTTTTTGCCCAGTGGCTAAACTTACCACAATGAAAGCAAACTCTTTAAGGAGTTTCTTTGAAGCCCATTATCTCTGAAGTAAATTGGTGCTGCCAGGAGCAGATGTGGCTCACTGTCATGAAAAGCCTTAGGTTAGCAAAACATTTTAAATGCCATATTCTATAGGTCTTTGAAGTGTTTGAAGACCAGTTATTTATCTAAAATATCTCTGATCTTGAAAACATGCCTAACATATCTACAAATTTGACTGTTACAGATGACTAAATATTAAACTGTGTTTCTTGATTGTTGTAAATAGTTTATAATAATAGCTTTCAACAACTAGAGCTTTACCTTATATTTTTAAATGAACTGCATAGGTACAATACCTTAAACAAGAGTAGAAATGTATATACAGTGTAACAAAATAACTTTAAATTTGTATCAGTATTCTATATTTCCCTAAATGATAACAAACATCCATAACCCACCAAATAACCAAAAGCCTCTCACACCCCTTCTTGGGAAAGTAGGTGTCATGTTCTCCAGACTGCTTCTTGTTGTCTGTGGGCAAAGCATCTTTAGGGGTCCCTGAGAAAATTGAGATAATGGTCACATCCTGAGAAGACCAGCTATAACCTTTGATGATAGATATCACCTGTCAAGTTTCGGGAGGTCTCCCTTGATCAAACCTGATCCATATTAACGTGGAACAACACAGCCTCTCATTTCCTGTGAAAACAAAAACAAGACCGCTTCTCCAAAGCAATGCATCTTTTAAGTTCAATTTTACAAATGCATCTTTTTTACTTCCATTTTAAAGTTAAAACATTTTTAAAATATCTAGGCCGGTTTATTTCATCAGTCCCTCTTTCATTCTCATATCTCTTAGCAGCTGTTGTTTGCTTATCAACAATCAAAAAATTCAAAAGAAATATAACAATATGTAAGATCCAGACTCCCTGTGTATTTCCCATCTTACATGGCTCTTTAACAACTTTATGTTACTATGTTTTAAAGTATTTCTTTCTTTATATGACTGTCTATATCCATATTCTTTCTTTCTTAAGCCTATGCACATTGTAAAATGCACTGAAACCTGTTTAGAGATTTTTTTCCCTCTGGACCTCTTTTACTACATATCTATGGTCTATTTTGACCATGTAAGCAAACTTTAAACTACTAAGCTACAGCTGAGTGCTCTGTGCCACTCTAATGGCTGACTCTACTTGCTTCTAGGTTCCTGAGAACCAAGCCTAAAGCTCACAGTCCAGTTGGAGGTGCATTTGACCAGAACTGCATTCAACATCCCCAGAAATCTAGACCTCCAATGCTTGCATGGAGGCAGGCACTTTTACATAGTATTTGTTTCTATTTAGCGTGAAAAAGGTTGTTTCTGTGTGGCAGAATTTCATTAGCTCACAAAAAGCAATACAGTTGGTTCAAGGAGGCCATCACTTGCCCAGTCCCCAACACCATAAGCCTCAGTGAATATCTATACAGTTAGAATTCTTTCATGATTATTCTGAAGCAATGGAGTTATTAGAAATAAAAGGTTTACTCAGGGTCCGAACTTTCACTATCATTTATGTAGAGCCCATTTCAACTTTTTAGTTTGAACTTGTTGATTAGATTAAACCGTTTGCAATTCTTCACTGCCGCAACACCTTGTTGAAGCCCTTGCAGAGTTTGACATCACTCTGGTTCTGGGCACACTCCAGAAACTGAATTAAAGAGAGCAAGGCCCATAAGATGCCTGGTCTAGCAGCTGGGCTCCCTGGGGCTCCTGGTAAGTGATATCAGGCAGGCTGAGCATTACCACCTTCACTGAAGCCCCCAGTGATGGCATGACCTAGGGTGGGCCCCACTGCAGAGCCCACAACCAAACCGGCTGTAGTGGTTGCCATCTGGGCCGTTAGGCATGGCTGCCTGGCAGGTGAGCCAACTGAAGATGATGCAACTGCTGCTGGAGGCTGAGCTGCAGGTACTTGTCTGGGAGCAACCCTCATCTGAGGGGCCTGGCTGGCCAGAGGGGCCACCCTGGAAGAGCAGTTTCGGCTTCCACACAGCATCCTAGGTACTCACTTTAAGTTCAAAGATGACAAACTCAAGGAGAACTTTCTAAAGGAGCCGTTTTCTTTTCTTTTTTTAGCTTTTTCAGGATCTGTGGAAATTCAAGAGACTCATGTCTGGCACCAAAATGTTGATGATTATTTTATTACTCTTTGGGAGACCCACCATGCAGCTCCCAAATACATACATACAGA
Source organism: Ellobius talpinus (assembly GCA_001685095.1). NCBI lineage: Eukaryota > Metazoa > Chordata > Mammalia > Rodentia > Cricetidae > Ellobius > Ellobius talpinus. Next base: position 7,597 of record LOJH01057083.1, on the reverse strand, counting down.
GGCTTATTCTTTCTTATGAATGCCCAGCCTTAGCTTGGTTTGTCTCTAACTAGCTTTTCTTAAATTATTGCAGCTCTCTTTTGCCTCTGGGCTTTTACCTTTCTCTGTTTCTGTATACCTTTCATTATTTCTTACTGCATGACTTGCTGTGTAGTTGGGTGGCTGACCCCTGATGTCCTCCTCCTTCTTTTCTCATTCCTTCCTCCTCTTTGCTCTTTTTCTTCTTCTATTTATTCTCTCTGCCTGCCAGCACCTCCTATCTTTTCTCCTGCTTAGCTATTGGCAGTTCAGTTTTATTAGATCAATCAGGTGTTTTAGACAGACAAAGTAACACAGTTTCACAGAGTTAAACAAATGCAACATAAAAGAATACAATACATCTTTACATCACTAAACAAAATGTTCCACAGCATAAACAAATGTAATGTATCTTAAAATAATAGTCTAAAATCTGCTGGTATTTAATAATCTACATTCCAGTTTCTGCCTCTTGCCAAGTACACCAGGACCTTGACTTGAAGTACAGGATACACCCCAGTATAACCAAACAAAGTGTTAAGAAGAGCTTAGTTAGAAAGGTGTGGGTGAAGGTAAAGGAAACAACCAAGGAATAGTGAAGTATCTTAGAGTTGTCAGCAGCCAGGAACCATTTCCCCTTAACTCTGAAGACACAGTGGTTAAAACCCAGCAACATCACTTGCTGAAGCATGAGAGGACTGTCTAGAAGGGAATACAGTTACTGGCAAATGTGCTTAACAGCAGAGATAGACAGGAAGACCTCTTCTGCCCCCCCCCGCTCTCTAGTGTCCATTATTATCATGCACTAGTCAAAGAGGCAGCCTTTAGAATCAACTGCAGAGATGATCTTGGAAGAACCAAAGAAAGAAACAGCTTCTTTCTATGTATAAAGTTGTTTTAGTTTACTGTTGCTGTTTTTTTTTGTTTTTTGTTTTTTGTTTTCCTGAGATAGAGTCTCACTATATAAACCAGGCTAGCCTGGAATTCACAGAACTCTACCTGTCTGCCTTCCTGGTGCTAGGATTTCAGGCATGTACCACCATGCTTGATTTTTTACATAAGTGTTGAAGATTAAATTCAGGTCCTCATCCTCAGATGGCAGTACTGACTGAATCATCTCCTAGCCTCATGCCTGGATTTTCTTTCTTTCTTTTTTTCTTATTTATTTATTTATTTATTTATCTATCATGCCTGGATTTTTTTTTAAAAAAATTGTATCTTTAACCATGTTTAACATATTTTCCCATGTTTATTTGCTGTTAGCATTTTTTTCAGTAAAATCTTTCTTTTTTCTCCCTCCATTTTTTCCCCTCCAATTTTCCAATTATATTGGAGATTTTGGTCTTTTGAAATATGGTCTCTACATATAACCAGAGCTGGCATAGAATTTGCAATTTTCTTGCCTTTGCCTCCTGAGTGCCAGGTTGCAAGTGTGTGTTACCACATCTGGCTTCAAGTTTTTTTAATTTTAATATTTATGTGTCTGTGTATGAGTGTACATACATGTACCACATTTGTACAGGTACTTAGAGAGGACAGAAGAGGGTATGGGCTCCCTGGAGCTTGAATTATTGGTGGTATTAGTCACATGACATAGTTGCTGGGAATCAAACTCAGGTCCTCTGGAAGAACAGTATGTATTCTTAACCACTGAGCTGTCACTCCAGTTTTTTGATTTGGTGAAACCTAGTTTATTGATCTTTTTTCTCTGTTAAGTCCAACAACTCTTTCTAGCTCTAAATATTGATTGTTTTCTGCTGTGCTTTTCTTTGATAAATGTATTATGGTTTTATTTTTGTGCTTAAGTCTATGACACATTTTGAGTTAATTTTGTAAACTTGAGTTGTTGAATATGAATATTCCCTTGCTCTGGCACATTTCATGCGTAACTATCACCTCAGTCAGTTTTTGAATAGTTTTATTATCTTGAAAAGAAACTCAGAGGGGCGGTGGAGGCACCCAACTTTAATTGTAGCACTTAGGAGGCAGAGGCAGGAGGATCTCTGAGTTTGAGGCCAGCCTGGTCTACAAAGCTGGTTCCAGGATAACCAAAGCTACATAGAGAAACCCTGTCTTCAAAAAACTAAATAAATAAAATCTTAAAAAAGAAAGAAAGAAAGGAGAAGAAACACTTATTAGCCATCAGCCTCCAGTCTTTGTAACCTTCCCAGCCCGCTTTGTCCGTGACGCTTCGGCTATCCTGAACACTTAATGTCGATGAAAGCGTAATGTGTGATCTTTGTTACTTCTTTCTGTGCATATGCATGTAGACTCTTGTTTTCACATATCTCTACCTTACATCTACCTCCTGAATGATAGGATATATAATTTTGATGAGACTCAATTTATCTATTTTTAATTTTGTCTTCTGTGTGGTCACCTAACCAAAAGTCACAAATGTGAACTCATATGTTTTAGTGTTTACATTTAGGAATGTGATACATTTTGAATTAGTTTTTCTGTATCTGTAAAGGGCCCAATCTTATTCTTTTACCTGTCAGTATCCCATTGCCCTGTTATTTGCTGCAAAGATCATCAAGACCTACTGAACTGACTTGATACTCACTGGCAAAGTAACCTTTTTTTATTTTCTTTAATCTCTAGTGTAGTTGCAATAAGGTGAAATCATGATGGGTATTTGTTGAATTTTTGGTTTGTTTGTTTTGTTTAGTCTTTATGACAGAGTGTCCTATATGATAGCCCAGTTTGACCTGGGATTCACTATGTAGTCCAGGCTGGCCTTGAATCCACAGCAATTCTGCCTCAGTTTAATCCAGGTTTTTATGCTCTAGACTCTCCCTAGCACCACTTCCTGCCTTTCTCTGACATTCTCACTCTACTCCAGTGACACTTGGTGTTTTTCCATTAGCTAAGCAGGTCAGCTCATTCCTCTCAGAACTGCTGATGTTGCTGCAGGTCCTGGCATGGAACCCAGAGCCCTGTGCGTACCAGGCAAGTCTGCACTCTTAGCCCAGCTCTGTTTTGTACTGACTGGATTATTACCTGTGGACTGCTAGTCTTCCAGCACCTTGTTCCCCCAGGTCTTCAGTCTTGGTTCTTTGTATTTTAAAAGTTCTTGTTAAATATTATCCTGTAAGAGAGGCCCTCCCTGAAATTATTACTCTACCTCTTCTCAGCCATTTTCTCTCCTTTTACTATGTTTTTATCATTTGTCATTAAACTATAATTCTTGTCTATTCATTTACCTGACTGACTGCCATTTCCCAAGAAATGCTTATTTTATGGGGTCTTATGTCTCAGTGTTTAGAATAGTTTATGTCAATAGTAGGTGCTTAATAAATACTAACTGATGGAGTGCATTGTGCCTGCATTAGCTATAGAGAAAGAGAACATCATGGCAGAGGGTTGCCTATATCCTTCATCCCTGTTTGTTCCTGAAAGCAATTGGTATTCTGGGCAATAAAAGGGTAGTTCACTTTAACCAGGACATCTGTGTTTTGATTGGCACTCTATCACTGAGGATATCACTAAAAGTCAACTTGTCAAGCATTTTACACATCCTGGGTATAACTTGGCAGTTAGCAATACCACATACTTTCACTTCTTGTAAGTCACACGACAGCCTGAGGAACATTAGACTGAGTTCTTAAAAACTAAACTCAGATCACCTGTTTGTGTGTATAGCTATAAGTTGTTTGGTATGGTTGAATAATATACTTACAGAAAAAAAATGAACTTCAGTGTAGTACAGAGATGGTTCATCGGGTGCTTCTGGTCTAGGCAGAGGTTCCCAAGAGAAGCCTCAGTGCTTTAGATCTGTTTACCTCCCTTGCTTTCTAACAAATCATGTTTATCAGAAGAGAACAAGAAAATACAAAAGCTTAAAAAAAAAACCTTTCAGCCTGGGCGGTGGTCTGAATCCATGCCTTTAATCCTAGTACTTGGGAGACAGAGAGGCCAGCCTGGTCTACGAGTGAGTTCAGGATGGCCAAGGCTACACAGAGAAACCCTGTCTTAGAAAAGAACAAAACAAAAACAAACAAACAAAAAACAAACCAAACTTTCAGAACTAGATGCTTCTTTGAATTTTAATTCTGTAGTCTATAAATAGCTACCTTGCTTGGATACAGTAATACCTTTTGTGTTTGGGAGGCAGAGGCAGACAGATCTCTCTGAATCTGAGACTATCATGGTTTTATAGAGCAAGTACCAGGACAGCTAGAGCTCCATAGAGAGACTTTGTCTCAAGAGAAAACTATCTTGAAAATAAATATCTATAGTCATCTGGATAATGGACACTAGAATTCAGTCATTGAGAAGATATTTCCAAATAATTAATTGGTAACTAATCATTTGTTTGTTTGTTTGCTTGTTTTCTTTTGAGCTAGGGTCTCAAGCATCCTATTCTGGCCTCAAACTCACTATGTAACAGAGGACTCAACTTGAACTCCCTGATCCACCAGCCTCCACTGCCCAAGCACTAAGGTTAAAGATGCAGGCCACTATACCCTCTAACTAGCCTCTTGAGAGCAAAGGTGAAGGCTAGATAATAATGGGATGGCATCAGTGAACTAAAAGACAAAAGCTAACTCAATTCTTTCCATGCGAAGTAATTTTTCAAGAATGAAGCAAAGTTTTTTTTTTCAAATTACATTTTAGTGATTTGCTATTGCTAGGCCTTTATTAGTATAAATATAAGTATTGGGACAAGAAGTAAATACATCCCACATGTAAAGAAAAACTAGATATATTGCATATAATATAGATAAATCTATGTGACTGATGGTTACCCAATAGCATGATTTTTTGGGTACTTAAAACTTTTAAGTTTTGCAGAAATAATAACAGAAGTTAGAAGAATTAATGAAATTAAAGTTTCCAAGGACCTAGAGTTAATTGTTAAAGACAAAAATAATTAACAATTTCTGTTTTAATTCTGTGGCAAGTCTTGCTTTGTTACTGAGGCTGGTCATAGCAAATACTTAAAAAGACAGTAACTTGGGCTGGATTAAAACACATTTGTATTTTGCTGTTGTTAAGATATATACATAAAATATAATAACATAGAAATACTGTAAGGAACAAGAAATGACTCAAAATTGATAAACGTGATGGACTGATGGCATGGGCATTCTGAGTCTGTGGACAGCCTGAGATCTAAAAAAAACAGAAAATAAGTGTGAAAGTGTCACAGGTGAGGACAGGCTCAGCATCAAGGTCACAGGCATGTGCCACCACACTGTTTGAAAACATCTGTGTTATCTGAACACTGAGTTTTTCTTTTTGTTTCTGTTTTATATGTATGAATATTTTTATCTGCCTATACATCTGTGTATCACATGTATGCAGTGCCTGTGGAGACCAGAAGAGGGTGTTAGATTCTGGAACTGGACAGTTGTGAGCACCTATATGAGTGCTGGAAAAGGAACTCAGGTCCTCTGGAAAAGGAGCCAGTGCTTTTTAACTGCTGAATCATCTGTCCCCCAAATTTTCTCATTTTTCCTCCTGAATATTTCATGTATTATAGTTCCTTAAATGCATCTTAAAAGTCTTTACAGTTGCATATAATAACTATCATTTTTGCACCGTTCAAATATAACTATGCTGTAGTTTTCATAATGTGTTAGACTGAGTTGTAAACAGAAACTGCTGGGTTCTGGCTTCTGAACTGGAGTTCTCCTAAGCATTTCTATTCAGTGTTGTATTAGAACGCAGGCTTACAGAGTAATGGGATTGTTTTCATTACTGTTTCTAATCTTGCCAGGGCTAGTAAGACAGTCATTTGTTTTCCAGACTGATGACATTGTAAAAGCTGTTGGCAACTGCAGCTACAACCAACTGGTGGAGAAGATCATCTCCTGTAAGCAGTCAGACAACAGCCAGTTGGTTAGTGAAGGTGGGTGAGTGCTGAAGACGAAATAAAATAACCTGGTAAAATAACTTGTCTTGAAATACATTGAGTTTACATTTATCTTCTATAAGTAAACAAAATAATTGTTTCTTTATAACATTTTCATTATTGTAAATTTCTTAGATAGAAATTCTAAAAATATAAGTGGTGGCTCTTGTAGGAATTAAGAGAAGCATTTGTAGACATGCAGGAAAGGATCATTCTCAAGCCATCTTCAGCTGACTGTAAAATCAGAGCAGGTTGCTAAGACCAGACTTTGGATCACTTGCGGCTTTGGTGAGATCAGATGTCCAACGATTACTGCTTGTGCTAACTGAGTGGACTGTGTTACTGTCCCTGAACCCTCATCTAAAGAGCTTATGTGTATTTCCCACAGTGTCTCAATGCAGTTCAGTATGAAAGCCTCATTCTAGAACATGAGTAACTGACTGAAATTACTAAATTCACTGTCATAGAGACAGGTCAATATTTTTTCAGGGTTTTCCTCCTTTGAAGCCCCTCCCACTCACAAGAATTCTTTGCCACTTTTCCTCAATGAATCTACATATACCCTTCTTTAAAAAATACATTTTTCAGATGTGCTCCAATTAATAATGAGTAAAAAGATTTGAAACCAGAATGCTCTCAGGTTGGAAGCTATTTCAATAAACCTTCACCACCATTCACTCCATTGTTTCATACAAGAACATACTGAAGCTGAAGTTCTCCTTACTTAGCATGGAAAAAGAAAAGAAGGGAAAATCAAAATAAGCAGGGGCAGGGGATGAGTCCCCCACTCTCACTCAGACACAGTTCTTCAAAATGCATCACAATAAAGATTATAGTTAACGCATTTTTATAAAGTAAAGCTAGTGAGTATAAGGATATATAATAGGCTAGGGGCTGGGCAAGATAGCACATACCTTTAATACCAACACTCAGGAAGCAGAGGCAGAAGGATCTCTGTGAGTTTGAGGCCAGCCTGGTCTACAGTGCAAGTTCCAGTACAACCAGGTCTAGACAGAGAAACCCTGTCTCAAAAGCAAACAAACAAAAGAATGGACTAGGCTAGGGAGATGACTCAGTTGGTAAAATTCCTCTTGTGTAAAACTGTAAATAGGCATTTCTCTCCTGCCCACCATTCAGATATAACCTCTCAGAGAGTTATTAATTATGTTTGGCCAATGACTCAGGCTTATTACTAGCTAGCTCTTATGTGTAAATTAATCCATTATTTCTTTTCTATGCTTTGCCATGTGGTTCATAGCTTGTTACCTAATTTTCTACATGTCTTTCTTCCTCCTTGACTGACTGGCATCTCCCAGATTCTGTCCTTCTTCTCCTCTCTTTCTGCTTAGATTTCCTGCCTGGCTCTATCCTGTCTTGCCATATGCCAAATCAGCTTTATTTATCAACCAATGAGAGCAACACATAATCACAGCATACAGAAAGACATACCACAGCATAAGACCTATGTTGGATTTCCTGCATCCCATATAAAAACTAACTACTTTGAAGACAGGAGCATCCTAGGAGCCAGTCTAGCTAAATTGCTGAGGACCCTGTCTCAGACACAAGTGGATAGCAACTGAGAAAGACACTCTAAACCAACCTCTGGTCATCCACAGGAACATCACACATACCAAAGAACAACAACAAAAAGAACTTGTTGGAGGAGGCTGCTAGTTAGTTCCCAGCTGCTTAACCCTGAAATAATCACACAGAAAC
>LOJH01057082.1:0-11605 GCA_001685095.1 Ellobius talpinus | reverse complement strand
GACCTCTGGAAGAGCAGCCAGTGCTCTTAACCACTGAGCCATCTCTCCAGTCCACAAAATAGAATCTTAAAACTAATGCTACTTATAAAAACACCAAGAAGAAAATGTGCAGTAACATTAGCGTGACAATAACATGGGAATGTGTACACGTGAACAACCAGCTAGCACACATTACGATCTGTGCACTAACATTAGAGGAAAATAACATGGGAATGTGTACACATGAAAAACCAGCTAGCACACATTACGATCTGTGCACTCACTTGTGTACTATACTTCAATACCAAAAATCTCAAATATCCTGGCTGGATGAGCGGCACAGGACTTTAAACTCAGCACTTGGGAGCGTGGTGTGGGAAGTCCTTATGTCTATGTGTTGCTTTTATTGGTTAATGAATAAATCTATTTCAGCCAGTGCCTTAGCAGAGTAGAGCTAGGTGGGGAAAACTAAACTGAATGCTGGAAGAAAGAAGGCAAAGTCGGTGAGAAGCCATGTAGCCACACCTGGGACAGAACCCTCTACTGGAGCCCGCCTACTTTACCAGTAGGCCACGACCTCATGGTGATGCACAGATTAATGGAGATGGGTTGTTTAGGATATAAGAGCAAGCTAGAAATATGCTTAAGCTATTGGCCAAACAGTATTGCAAATAATATGGCTTCTGTGTGATTATTTTGGGGCTGAGCAGCTGGAAACGAACTAGTGGCCTCTGCGTACAACAGGTGCAGACTGAGCTCTCTGAGTTCATGGGCAGCCTTGTCTACAAACCAGCAAGGGTAACATAGTGAGATTCTTAAAAAACAAAACAAAACAAAACCCCTCACCTATATGCTGATGAAAATGACTAAATGGCCTTTAAAAACTAAATTTTAATGGTAGTAGCACAGATAAAAATGTTGCTAATTTTAAAAAATGAGGTAACAGGCACACAGGCACTTCTCTATTTCTCTCTGTGTTAGAATAGCCCCAAATAGAAAGTTACCAGTAATTTTCATCCTTTTCCTTTCAACTTTGTTTATAATTTGCCTTTGCAGGGCCGACAAGACGGCTGAGTGGGTAAAAGCACTTGCTGTGCAAGCCTGACAACCGGAGTTTGATTCCTGGAACCATGTAAAGGTGGGAGAGAAATCAACTCCCAAAAGTTTTGACCACTACATCATACACACACATCACACATTACATACATCACACACACACACACACCACATACACACACCACATACACACATCACACACTACACACATACATCACACACTACACTCACATCACATACTACATACACATACACCCCAGACACGCATCACACACACCAAACACATATCACATACACACACCATACACATCACAGACATACACACCACACATATCACTACATACACACACACCACATGAACACACCACACACATACACACCACACACAGACACATATCACACACTATATATACACATACCCCAGACAGGCATCACACACAAACACATACCACATACACACACCATACACATCACACATGCACACACACACACAATTATTAAGTGACCTGTGCAGTACACAGCTGAAATCCTAGCACCTGAGTGATGGAGCAGGACCTCCTGTTCAAGGTCATGCTCAGCTACGTGGTGAGTTTGCCATCAACCTGAGTTCAGCCTCATGAGACTTTGTCTTTAAAGTCAAAATGCACCTTTGCTATCATCTTACCTTCCCCTCTGTAGCTTTCTTTGTTGATGAAATTTCCTTCATAAGTTTTGGAATTTCCCTGTCAGATATATGTGAAAAATTTCTAAGTTAATTCTTTACAAAACTCTTTTAAAGTTATAAAATATACTTTAATAATTTAGTACCTAAAAACTACAGAACAAAGTTAGAACAGGCTCACATACTCCAACACAAGCGCGATGTGCCGGTGCCGGACCCGGACCCATAGGTCGTCATCCTCTTCGAGAACTGCCTCCTTGTCCTTCCCATCTGTTCTGTATCTAAATAGGCCGGGGAGAACATTTTTGGAATCTGTTCCTCAGAAAAGTAGAAAAAACATTTTTCTAAACAACAGTACTGAAAAGAAGACTCAGTCTGTTACTTAAGGGGGGTCAAAACCTAAAGCAGATTGGAACCCTTCTATTAGAAATTTAGGAAAAACATCTTTTTCATCTCAAATGTTAGGTTTATAGTCTTGGCAGAATGCCATCTTACAAAGCAAAAATTCAACATCCCACAGTGAGCTTTAAGAACAGAAGCAGCTAGGTGGGCTGGCACTTGGAAGGCAGAGATAGAAGGACGGGGAGCCAAGGCCACATCAACAACAGTGTTCAGGGCCAGCCTGGGTCACAGGAGACCCGGTCTCAAACACAAAGACTACAAAGACCAATCAAGCAACAAAGCTGAATATACAAGCAGCTGCGTCTTTAATCACTTAAAATCATCATGATACGCTAGCGATCCACAGCACAGCCACGACATGTGTGTCAAGAGCTATCGCGCTAGTTGGCCTGCTAAGTATTTGGTGTAAAATCACAAACACATCATCTGCAGCTTCACTCCTAACCAAGCCTAAAATCACATCTCCTTTAAAGAATAGGAAGAAATGAGAAAAACTTAATATGGCTGTAAAAATATTGTGACAGCTTTACCAAGTTCTACTGGAGTTAAGTAGCAATTCAGGAGGTTCACGGGACCATGATATTGGCTTTTTAAACTGAGTTCCTCAAATGTAATTTCCTTTTTTAATGCAGATACCCTTTTCCTTGTGGAGGTAGGAAAGACTCGGCTGTCCTTGGGAATGTCAATTTCCTCAGGCAGATAGGGACTACACAGCATTTTCTTAGTTCTGAACTATGGACAATACATGTTGATTTCTGTTATATAAATACAGTAGTTTCTATAACCCCAAAATTATAGCCTTCATTTACAACAAAACAATGTGGTCTAAGATACCCAAAGATAAATGGCTGTGTTTAATTACAAGGCTAACCTAAGGATGGAAGTCCTTTGCTATGCAAAATACCAGTGTGTACTTATGTAATACCTTTGCCATTAAGTGGCTTATAAGCAAACCAGTAGCGTGAGGGCAACACTCCAAGATACAACAGTCCGTTAGAGTACAGTTACAGGTCTCTACAATGGAAAGTACAAGTCTGAATAAGCAGAAAAATTGCTGGTTTCAGCAAAACTTGTGATGGAGACAAGGCAGGGTGACACATGCCTTTAATGCCAGCACTTGGTAGACAGAGGCACTTGGACCTCTGAGAGTTCAAGGCCAGCCTGGTGTACACTGTGAAATCCAGACCAGTCAGGAGTACATAGTGAGCCCTTGGGAGGATGTGACGAAGATTAGCAGGGAGGGGAGTCCCTCTACAGTGTGTTGAACAGAGGGGTGAAGAACAGGCAATCAAATCAAACTAAAAGGGGGGACACAGGTGATGTGTAGCTTGAGGTCTCCTGTACCTACTTTGCCTTTTTCTCTGAGGAAAAGGGGAAGCTATTTAAAGGTTCTGAGTGAAGTGAGGCACACTGACCTGACTCTTACTAAGATTCTCTTTCTCCCCTGAGTTGGGAAAAGTTGACGGGGGCGGGGCCCGAAGACAGAAGCAGAGCATAAGTCAGTTAGAAGTCTGCAGGAAGACAGCAAGGGGGAAGTCAGAGGGCTAACATCGTGAGCTTCAGGCTGAGTCTGGTGTCATAAGCAAGCTGGAAAATTGGGCCTTTAAAATGTAATTATGAAGATTTACTATTGAATTGAGTGTTTTTGAACTTGACTGGCCATGACTGAAATTTGGGCCTGAGAAAGTAGCTATGAGATAGGAGCTGCATTTACTATGGGGAGCACTGTGCACTTTCAAGGGGGCTACCAGCAACTCAGGTGGACACACACACTGAAGATGCTCACCAGCCATTACAAATGAAGGTATTCACTAGGGAGTTGGTGTGAATCTGAAGTTAAAGCAGAAGGCTCAGTTGAGCCAATCACAGACAAACCTTGAGATTAATGTGCTTCCAAAAATATATAAACAGAGTCCACAAACTGAGCACTAGAACATTCCAACCCTAGGAAGCAGGGATTAAGAAGGAACCAGTGAGATAAGACTTTGGGATTTTGCGACAGAGGGGTAGAGTTTCTGGGCTGGCTCAGTGGATGAAAGTACTCGCAGTAGAATTTTGGGGTTCAACCACTGGGACCCATGAAGGAAGGAGAGAACCCACTCTGCATAACTGTCCTCAGAACTCCACATACATGCCGAGGCATGTGTGTACTTGTGCTCGCGCATATGCACGTGTGCGCGTGCACACACACACACAAAGCAAATACTACAATACTATTTTCAATAAGAAGTCATGCCCCATATAAAGACTGATGGAGTATGGGGAGTTTATACTCCCACATCAGTTTTCTCTCTCAACTTCTGGGGCTTGGAGAAAGAGGGTATCGCTGTCTTTGTGAAAACTAACTGCCTTCCTTCCCCCAAGCAATTAAACCTGCCTTCGTTTGCCAGCAAATCTGGAGAGAGCACATTTTAATAGTAGGTCAGTACTCTCTAAACTTCTGGCAAGTCTAGAACAAAATTCTCTATTGTCTGATACCAGATTCTTTTCAAATCTACTGAACAATGCAGCTTGGTGCCCTATAGGGTAACAGGAGTGTAGATAATGGCTCTGTTGATTTCCTGGCTAATATCGACACAAACAAGACAGAAAAAAATCAAGATTTAACTGGAATGCAAATAAAAACAATAGAAAGTACACAATCTAAGAAAAATTGCAAAGTATCATAATTATCAAAAGTTGGTTATTTTAATAAAACTACTACTAATTATTTTGTGGTTCAATGCATTTAATGTATGGCCCCATAGACGCTAGGCAAGTGCTCTACAACTAAGTCCTCTTTTTATTCATTTATTTAAAGGAAGAAAAAAAATTGTTTTGAGTTAGGGGCCTACTCACTGCCCAGGTTAGCCTTGAACTTGTGACTCTCCTGCATAAACCTCCTTAAGCCACCCAAGCAGCTGGAATTATAGGTCTGAACCACTGGATCCAGCTCTACTAAATTAATATAAACAAAATTTCATAAAACTAATACTTAGTTTTACTGTTGTGTTCAAGTAGTAAACCTGTCTGGCTTAAAACCTGCCATGCACCCCAGGTTGGCATCAAATTCATGATTTTTCTACTAAATGTTTGCAAATGCTGGAAACATCCAGCAAATGTTGTCTGAAAAATTACTACTTGGATTTAGAGATCATGGTATCATAAAGCACAGTGAGTGTGTTTGTATATGTGTAAATTAAGTGATGAGAAGTAAAGTGGCTTCTTAAGAAAAGCTGTCTCATGTTACTCACTTGTCCTAATATCCTTGCTTAAAGATTACATTAGTAACTATGGAAACAGTAAAACTGTGCCCATTCTCAGCAGCGTTATACTGGGTTTTGGGTGTCTTAAAATAAATTACATTGACAAAACACTTTTGCGTATATGATTTAGAATTAACACAGCCTAATCATTTTCAATATAACACATATGAAATAAAATAACGGGAAGCTGGAGAGATGACTCAGCAGCTAAGAGCACTGGCTACTCTCCCAGAGGACCTGGGCTCAATTCCCAGCACCCACATGACAGCTCACCATTGTCTGTAACTCCAGATACAGGGATCCAACACCCTCACACAGACATACATGTAGGCGAAACATCAAGTACACAAGATAAAAATAAATTAAAAAAAGAAATATGATAATAATGAGCCTGACATTACTCTGAATGAGTGAAAACCCCTACCAACTTGTTGAACAGCACCTCTACTGCAGAACAGATAAGGAGGCAGATCCATTTAGCTTACAAAGTGAACACCTTGTCAGGTTACAGTTACAGGAGAGAGAGGGAGGGAGAGAGAGAAGGTCTCTGAATAAACAGGCTGCAGGTCTTCCAGGTTTCATTAGATAGTCTGTCTACAAGCCCTTTAAAGCCCTTCAATTTATACTTGCTTGTATGTATCATTCTCAATTGGTAGTAGATCATATGCCATTGCCTGAAAGGTCAGTTCATGCAGGACAGTGGACACAGGATCAAAGCCACGGTCAATTATTAAGAGCTGGGAATGAGTTTTACCCTAGAATAACAAGATAAAAGTGTCTTAAGAAATTTCAGTATCTTTATGTGAATACATTTTTAATATTTAAAACTTTTAATAATAACTTTGGTATTTAATAAAAGATTAATCCTGTCCCTCAACAAAAACACACAATAAAACAAAACAAATGAATGCCCTAAGATGTGAAATCATATTAAAACAAACAAAAGCATGAGTGCATAGTAGGGAAAAACAAGGCTATGCAACTAACATTTTCATAATCAGATTGAGGCTATATACATCAATTTAATACTCCCTAATTTTCTTTGAAGAAGTAACATCTACCTTTCCCTAAATACTCCTTCCTTTTCTCTTTCTCTAGGACAGGATCTCACTATGTGGCTAAGCCAGGCTAGCTTTGGACTCAGCATCCTTCCTCAGTTTCCCCCATGCTGTGCCTACAGACACACACTACTACAACACCTGGCCAAAGTTAGCTTCTCGTCCATTCTGTTCTACAAATAATAAGGCTGACATAAAGTGTGAACAGCAGCTAGTACTTGAGTTCTTTGTGTTACATGTTTGCTAGTCAAGAAAGGCATATTTTATTTCACAGAGATACCACCTCACAGTTCTTATGGTACCCCTTGAGACAGACATCATATCCACATGACAAAGAGGCCATTAAAGTTCAGCATTAAATCAGCTATTTTAAGAGTAGAGATTACATTAGTCAGGCAGTGGTGGCGCATGCCTTTAATTCCAGCACTTGGGAGGCAGAGGCAGGTGGATCTCTTTGAGTTCCAGGCAAGCCTGGTCTATAAAGTGAGTTCCAGGGGCAGCCAAGACTACACAGAGAAATCCTGTCTTGAAAAAAACAAAGCAAAAACAAAACAAAAAAGTAGAGATTATATTAATGACAACCAAGACTATAAATCATAATAAAAAACCCTGTTAACATTAATTCAAAAACAATACCAACCACTAACCAGCAGGCGAGTAGCAGTGTTTGGAAATTCCACTGCTAATGTTTGAATCTTCTCCAGTCTTTTCTTTGGAGAGGGTGAGGGGGTGTGGTAGTGAGAAAGCAGGCTTTCATGCTAGGCAGGTGCTCTACCACTAAGCTATTATTCACTTTTGATTTTGAGCTCACTTTGTACCACAGGCAGGCCCTGAACTTTGATCTTCCTTCCTTAGTCTCCAAAGTAACTAGGATTAAAGCCCTGTGGTACCTTCTGGTTCGTACTCCACTCTTAGAAGTAGCTAACTCTTTAGCTTATTAATCAAAGACATAAGTAAGAGATAACTAACTACAATTCAGACAACATTTCCTATGTATTTGCACACAGCAGACAGGTAAATCATGTAGCTAGACTTGAAAAGACATCTGAATTACCGCCTCTCCTGATAAAGGTGAAGCAGTGAGGTACAGTGAGAAAGAGAATACTGTGCAACCAAATAGGGGGTTGAGTTCAGCTGCGGTCGGTTTCTTGTTGTATGACCTCGGTTAAGTTTCTCAACCTTTCTCATGTTAGTATTCATTTGGTAAAAATTATATCAAATGGCAGGACCTCTCCCTTGGGAGATTGTTGTGAAGGTTAAATGTATTTACAATGCAATACAACATACATGAGCTGAGAGTCTGCAGAAACACTCAAACGAAAAGGCAATCCTGTGCATTTATAGAAATATTTGAAAGACCATGGTATCACTTGGCTTGACGAATTATGAAAGATTTCAAAAAAAGGTAAATCTCACAGGTGCTTGAATAAAGGAAGGTGCCATCTGAAGGATGTGCAGTTCTCCAGGAGAGAGAATAAAAAGAGAGGGAGGGAGAGAGTGAGCATCTGCCTTTTTCCCACTGAACCTCTATGGGACTAAAGAGACATCTACTATACTTCCTTGCCTTAACAAACACTTTTATCACTGCCTACTACGGTTATTAAATCACTCCACCTTTGTAGAATCACAGCTTTCACTAGACCTTTCTGCCCAGAGTCACTAACTTTTCAAGTAACCAGCATAATTTCTAAATTGACATCTTCCATTCATGTTTAACACTGAATTTTATCCTTCTGTGTCTCCACCCAAAGAACTCCGTTCCTCTTGCAATAAGGTATTGTTTCCTTATTATGCTCCAGTCATTCTTGAAGCTCAGGGCCTCTTCCTGCAGGATGCCTTCTAAGTCCCAGCCTGTGTTGCCATTGTATTCTGTGCATGCCTCTCAAGCCGCCCACTGCACAGCACGGCCAATCAGCATCCTTGGTATTCTCCTCTACTGACTAGGGCAGTTCCTGCCTTTATGCTCTAGCTATTATGATGTGGCTTCCCAGCAGCCTCTGACACCACTTGTCCATCTCCTTCCTCGAGCTCTTCCTTCTCTAGCCACGCCTACAAGCTGGCATTCCCCAGGTTCCAACTTTAGGCTTTGATTACATTACATTATTTTTAGCAGACAATAACAAAGGTTGCTTTGTATTCCTCTTGCATGTACAAAATACTTAGATGTTACCTCATCTAATTTTCACACCAACCAAGCAAGGCACACATTATCTCATTCATTTCAGAGATGAGAAACAACTCAAGTTAGTAATAGCAGGAATCCCAGCCTTTATTAAATATTAACTCAGTGGAAGGCATTATTCTAAAAACTTCATACAATTAACTCATTTAATCCTTTCATTAGCTTAAAAATAGGCATTATTAGTTCCACTTTATAGAGACAAAAATTTAGTTCAAAGATGCCTTAATTAACATAATTATTCATTAAATGGCAGAGCCAAGATGAGGACACACTGCTTACTTCAAAGCCTCCAGCCTCCCTCAAAACAGAACTGTCAAACCACATGATCTACTAAAGTTTCCGCTTAAGGACTCTCAAATCAGAACTGAAGATCCATCTTAGTGATCCCCAAATCAATACTAGAAAATTGATGAGCACAGGCTGCTTTGGTTAGGAAAGCAGCAGAGTTTCCGCAGAGCCACTGCTTGCTGTTTACAGTTACCTTTATCAGGCCTTTCTCATCCATCTTGTAGTACTCTTCAAGTTTTTTTTCAACCATTTGTGCAAGCTTACTGGCATTATCTAGAGGTTTACTAGAAATGGAAAAAAAACGTTTTAACAATTATCTTTCAGGATATACTTTACAATATTATAAAGGTAAATTCTAAAAGAAAACTTTACAACTTTGTTTATAAAATGCAAACATTTACAAGCATAGAAAACTATCAAACATGTCACATATGCCATAGCCTTAGCATGTGTTTCAGATATTTTAATATGAGGGAATAAAATATTAAATATAAAGTTGCCATTCCTGTATCCCTCCCTCTATCACTACACTGGATTCTATATATTCATTCCCCTAAAAGTGGAGGGACACTGAAATCATTCTCAATTTCATACCATTATAAACTACACAGAAACAAACACGCTTGGCACATTTCTCCACGTACACACTTCTCTAGGTGCACTGCATATGAAGGTAAGAATCCTGGGCCTTAGGGTATATGCATACTAAATGTTAACAAACTGCTTTCCAAAAGCCAGGCGGTGGTGGCACACGCCTTTAATCCCAGCACTTGGAAGGCAAAGGCAGGCAGATCTCTGTGAGTTCAAGATCAGCCTGGTCTATAAAGCAAACTCCAGGACAGGCCCCAAAAGCTACAGAGAAACCATGTCTCAAAAAACAACAACAACAACAAAGAATAATAATAAATTTAAAAAACCCAAAAAAACCCAAATTGCTTTCCAAATGAAATGGCAATTCTCCCCCAGAAGCACTGTGCCATTTCCTCACATATTCTTTTACTGTTTTCTAATATAGCTACAGATTAAAATCTTGTATGCTCTGTGGGTGGAGATATGGCTCAGTGGTTTAACACGCTTAATGTTCTTGCAGGGAGCCTGGTTTTTGTTCCTAGAGCCCACATGAGGCAGCTAATTGCCTCTAACTCGAGTTCCTCTTCCGGCCTCTTGGGCAGCTGTGCACATGTGGTGCACATACACAAACACATTCATATAAACAAAAGTAAATAAATATTTAATAATAAAAAAATAAGAATGGTAGCATCATACTTTAAATTGTAACTGCATGATCAGTGGTATTAGTATATTTTCTAAACCTACAAGAAAAATGTTGGAAAATGCTCTTCAACTAGCACACTAACCTGCAAAATGGGGAAGGGTTCTCATATGAGGCTTTTAAAGTGTTTAAGAATCTTTTGGTTTTAAAAATAAAGGCACAAAGAGTGATTTTTATATTTTTGCTGAAAATGTTTTTTTTTAAAAAAAGTCATTTTATTTTAGAATTTACCTTAAAAGTTTCTATAGCATAAAGGAGTATTCTGTTAAAAGAACAGGCAGAATTTGTGTATTTATGATATGTGTGTGTGTGTGTGTATGTGTGTGTGTGTGTGTGTGTGTGTGTGTGGAGGCCAGAGGGGACAGGGTCTCTCACTGAACCTGGAACTCACCCTCTCAGCTAGACTGGCATAGGAAACATGTGACCAGCCTCTGTGTGACTGCTGGGATCTGAACTCAGGCCCCCGTGCTTGCACAACTAGTAGTTTACCAATGTAGCCGTCTCCCAGCCTCAGAATTTTTAAAGCTAATCAAAGCATATCTGTAAACAAATTACTAGATTATAAAATGGCTTATGTTCACTCACTTTTCTGAGTCTAATCAACCATCAACAATAGAAGCTTAAAAGACACTAAACTCCAGCAAGAGGCAAACCGCTTAGCTCAGTTCTACTAAGCCCAGACAGATTATAATTAGCATATTATTTACAGTTTTCCTAATTCCCAAGGAAAAAAGCTTGTTTGGTGATATCTGAGTTAAAGAGATTATACTGCTCTACTAACTAACAGTAGATTTTACTGTTTTCTACATTTGTTTATTTGTGGACTCTAGCATGGAGTAGTGCAGGTATAGAGGTCAAAGGACAGCTTGTGATAATCGATTCCCTTCTTCTACCACGGAGGCCCTGTGGCTCAAACTCAGAGTATCAGACCCTTGGTAGCAAGCCCTTTATCTGCTGAGTCATCTTGCCAGCTACCAATGGCGGTTTTTAAAATGCCTACATTAAGAGTGATGAAGCATGCAGTAATGCATAAATGTGCAATTAAACAGTTTACCAGCCAACTGGACAGATGCCATGTTGAGACACAGAACCTGCTCAGGAAGTCAATGGCACACTTGCTACATGCAGCAGTGGAGTGGAGGCACCGCCTTTCTTAGGAATTTACAGGTGAACGCCTTTCATTCTAGCAACCCCATGAGAAGGCCATTGCTATCATTCCCATTTTATAACTACACATTCTAAAACCAGATTAAACACAGCCAGCAGCAGAGCCAGGATTACAACCCAAGTGACCGACAGCATACACAGTGGTATCTCTTAGAAAGAAACATTGAACCAAACACTATGAAACAGACAAAATCCTATGACCTCATCTATAGCAGTTCAAAATCAGGCAAAACTAAGCCACACCTCAAAGGTGAACAGCAGTTCGCTCTGGGGAGAGAGAGGGGAGGTGGCCAG
>LOJH01057081.1:17491-29096 GCA_001685095.1 Ellobius talpinus | reverse complement strand
CTCCAGCTCCAGCCTCGCCACCGGCCGGGAGCACTCCTGTCACCAGCCCGCCGCCCAGCCCGCAGCCTCAGCCGCCGGCGGCGGCGGCCACTTCTCAGCGCTTTTTTGGCTTTTTGGCCAATCCGTTTGTTGGGGGGGTGGTGGGTTTGGGAAGACACATCTGCGCTCTTAATCCACTTCCATTTTTGTTATTTGTTTTTTGTTTTTTTTGTTTGTTGTTTCTGTCGAGTACCCCTTCAGGGGGCCTCTCCCAGGCTCTCCTTTGGAGGCTTCATTCACTTGGATAAGGCGCAAGGCTCTGGCCACTGGGTACCCCCTTTTCTTATGTCCCCCCTTTTTGCTTCTTGTATGCGTGCATTTTCCCCCCAATAATAAATCCTGTTATTTGAAGCAGAGCCGGGGGGGAAAATGGGCAACGGTGACTGGGACCGAAGGGGAGTCTCTCCGTCACTGTTGTTGGGACCTGTGCCTGTCTTGGTGTCTTAGACCAAAAGCCTCCCGGAGCTTTCGGAGTGGAAGGTAAGGAAGGGGGCCTCGGGGTCACCTCTGTCTTCTGGGGTCGCCCCGGAGAAGCTTGGGATCAGTTTTTGTGGGGAGGGAAGTCAAGGCTGTTGCTGGCGGATGGAGAGATTCTGAGCTTACTTAAACGCTGCAGTTGAAAAGTTAAGAGAAGTCTCCGGTTTTGAAGAGGTGAGCTGGGTGGGAAGGAATAGGGAGAGACCCAGAAAATCTAGCAACTCGTGCGTGATTGAGATAATTTTAGCGGTGGGGTGGGGGGTAGGTTAAAAGGAAGTTAGGATCGAGTAGGACTGGGTCTTCTATTGGGGGAAAAATCAGTGGAGTGATGGCGCCGTCTATGTTCTGCTAAACTAAAGTGTCATCCAGAAGATCAGTTTTGAGAATAGCTAAACTCAGTGCTGGTTTACCTCTCAGCAAGAGCCAAATAAATAAATAAATACAGCATCCTGGAGACCTCGGTGACCATCCCTTAGCCAACCCCTGGCCCATTATTTTCCATAGACAGATATACAGTTGTTTGAACAGGCCCTGCAGTGGGGGTAGGGGGAACAGTTCAATGATTCATATTTATTATTATTTGGAAAAAAATTCAAGACTTCCTCCACCAAGACTGACTAAAAATGAAGAGCTTTACGTGAAGGGTGCCTGCTCAAGAGGGATGTGAAAGCAGCTCTTTCCCACTCTTTCTAATCACTGATGAGCACAGTATTGCAGACATTCACTGTCAAATAAATGGAAGCAGAAATATCGATTTTATAAGGAAAAAATACGACCTCCTTTCGAGTTCCTGATTATAAAATGAAGCCCCCTTTCATGGTTGGAATTCCTAATTTAGACACTTACTGTCACATTGGCTTTCAACGCCTACACTCTATCCTGAAGAACACTGCGCAGACCTGCATTGCCTGCGAAGTGCTACAGCACACACACACACACACACACACACACACACACACATGCACGCGGAGGAGATTGTTTCTAGTTTTTTCTTAAACACACATTTTGATCTCTAAAAGATCATTACCTTTATTTTTCAACTGGAAAAGGCATTCCTCATTGCGCTGTGCAAACAGAAAACGCTGTTCTGGTAGTCCTGTCAGCTCCGGTGTTATTTTAAACTGCTGCTATATAGAGATTTACAGTTGGGGCTGTTTGGCCTCTGTCAAGACATACTATTTGAATTATGATCTATAAAATGCAGATATGTTCAGGGACTTTGGTCATTGGATTGGGAGTGTATGTGATGGTGTGTTATGCAATGGCAAAGAAGGTTTTGTGCTTTGGCTAAAAGAGGACCAGACAGAGAAGGCATGGAAACTCTTAACTGTCTGTATGTCTGTCTGAATATCTCTTCTTATAGAACAGTGGAAGAGACTTCAGCCTAAAGCCTTTTAAAATTAATTTGACATCACTTTTATCAGCTCAAAGGCTGGACAAAAAAGGCACTGTCATTTATTCTGAGAAATAACTTCGTAAAGGTTAAAGCTGAAAAATATTCAAGTTATTTTGGAATAACAACTTATAGAGATAAATCTAATCGAGGATGCTTTGATAATAGATAAAAACAAGCAAAAAAAGAGGAGCTCTGGAGCACTTGTTTGAAAGGCAGAAATTCAGTCATTGAGATCAATGGGGGAAAGATACCAATTTTTATATCTATAATGTGTAAATCCTAATTTACAGGAGATAATGCTAGATAAGACAACCACAATTTAGAGAGAAAATTCAAAGACTGGAGGGAGCTCAGTGAGTGCAGTTCTGGGATCTCCCCCACCCCACATCGCCTTTGGATACAGATACTAATACAGTGATCCACTTTATGCATCCCAGGAGGGTATGTCATATGAAATGACTGCCTCAAATCTTGTCCTCAGTGGCAATGCTGAACATCAAGACTTTCCTGTGTCTGTCCACCTGTGCCCTTCCCAGACGATGGCTTTACTGTCCTATGAATCCACACGAATGTCCATGTTTTTGCACGGGCATTTCTCATCAGTTCACATGGTGCCCCCTGCAAAGGCAAGTAGGGGCATTTGGGAGACGATGCTCCATCTGGAACCCATGATCGTTTGTGCCTTTAAAGCTGTGGCTATAATTTATCGTGATTATTTTTCACATTAAAGAGTAAAGAAATAATGTGATGACAGCTGCTCCCAGATTATCAGATTAGATTCTGTGTGATGGTGTTTACCGCAGGCGGAAGACGGAGGGAGAGGAAAAGGCTGGGGAACTTGAGTCCAGTATCTCAGCAATTAACATGTAGGTTACTCCAGAAAGCTAGTTGTCCCGCTTCACTTGGTAGATTGATAATGGATGTGCAGGAAACCCTGGTGGATGAATTAGGACATAACTATTAATAATCTATTAAATGTTATTTTTATATTGAATGTGGAGAAGCTGTTCATCGCCAGTAGCCACGTGAGGGCGCTGTTCGCACGGCAACTGGTAATTTCCCGGCGTTATAAAATAAAAATCACCTGCCCTTCTTTTAAAAAAGGGCTTTTTACGGAAATCTTGAAAACAGCTGGCTGCAATATTGGATGGGGTTTGTTTTCTCAATGCCTGTGGTCTTCTGCTTGCTTTTCACTTCCGCTGCCATTTTTACAGGCCAAATGACATAGGATGAAGGCTGTTCGTAACCTGCTGATTTATATATTTTCCACCTATCTCCTGGTTATGTTTGGATTTAATGCTGCCCAAGACTTCTGGTGTTCAACTTTGGTGAAGGGAGTCATTTATGGATCCTATTCTGTAAGTGAAATGTTTCCCAAAAACTTTACAAACTGCACTTGGACGCTGGAAAATCCAGACCCAACCAAATATAGCATTTACCTGAAATTTTCCAAAAAAGACCTTAGCTGCTCTAACTTTTCCCTTCTGGCTTATCAATTTGATCATTTTTCCCATGAAAAAATAAAGGATCTTTTGAGAAAGAACCATTCTATAATGCAACTATGCAGTTCCAAGAATGCTTTTGTTTTTCTACAGTATGATAAAAATTTTATTCAGATACGTCGAGTATTTCCAACTGATTTTCCAGGATTACAGAAAAAGGGCGAAGAAGATCAGAAATCTTTTTTTGAGTTTTTGGTACTGAACAAGGTGAGCCCAAGCCAGTTTGGTTGCCATGTCTTATGCACTTGGTTGGAGAGTTGCTTAAAATCAGAAAATGGGAGAACAGAGGCTTGTGGAATCATGTACACAAAGTGCACCTGCCCTCAGCATTTGGGAGAGTGGGGAATTGATGACCAGTCGCTGGTTTTGTTGAATAACGTCGTGTTACCCCTGAATGAGCAGACGGAGGGCTGCCTGACTCAGGAGCTGCAAACTACTCAAGTCTGCAATCTGACCAGGGAGGCGAAAAGACCACCCAAAGAAGGTAAGTGCCCAGAGAAAGGGGGAAATGGGTGCTAGGGGGTGGGGAAAACTTTGCATGGAAGTAACCCTTGCTGGATCACTACTTAAGCCTAATTTATTCTGTCAGCTTTGAAGTAATTTGATTTGTGGTCTTCACTGTTGAACTAGGTTTAGCCTTCATGACACTTAAACTAGGTTTAGCCTTCATGACATTAGAGACAAGCAGAGGAGATCGGCAGCTCAACAGCGTGCTCTGGAAGTCTGGGGAGAATGTTCAGGAGAAGAGAGATACAGAAATGAGAAGCCAGTTGTGTTAAGGGTTAATGAGGAAATGTGTGCTTCTGTGCAGGCTAGGAAATCTACACATGCTCCTAAAGGTAAATGCATATACAAACTTCCTTCTGATCAACTCCAGCAAATGTCCTCTTTCCTTCCATTCACCTGTTTCTTACCCTCCCTCCTCTCCCTGTAACTTGAGGAAACACTCAACAGAAAGCCTATGTGGACTCGGAGACTGCCTGTCTCTGAAGTCAAGAGGGACCGTTTTCACCCAGGTCCTTGTTTTTGTGTAGAGAATTTTGCACAATACATCCCTACGTGTGGTCTTTGGCCAGGCAAAAGAAACACACTGGAAGCCACAGCTCCCTGGGTCTCCACCTCTGAAGTCTCCAGCAGAAAGGAGGGGTGGTGGCAATGAAGGCACAGATAGATTCTAAACCACCCGAGTTGCTTCTTGCAAGTCGTTTCTCAATACTTTCTTGGCCCTTTATTGGTATGGTGATATGGAGAGAGAGAGAAAGAGAGAGAGAGAGAGAGAGAGAGAGAGAGAGAGAGANAGAGAGAGAGACTCAGAAATGAGCTAAGTGGGGGAAAACAAAACAAAATAGTGCAACGGAAATGCAGAGGAAGAATCGCAAGTGTTCCTGTGGCTTGTAATGTTCACCCATCCTCAGTGAGGGAGCTAGCAGAAGCTTTAAGATTGTGGGTTATTTTTTAATAATGTAAGAAAACATGGCATATTTTGAGAAAATAACTTTTGCTTGGAAGGTTAATGGCTATGCTCCATTCTTTAGAGGACAGAGCCAGTACATATTCTTTCTTGTCCCCCAGCCCTGCAACCAGTGAGTGTGTTGATTTCTTATGCAGGAAATGTTTTCTGATTGCCACAAAGATCCCAGTCTGTGGAAAGGGACAGCCAAGCTCCAGTCCCTCTTTCCTCTCCCTCCCCCAACAGAAGTTGTCTTTGTGGCCAATATAAAATTGACACGTTGTTGGAGAATTTTCTTTAATGGTAGCCAAGGCTTTGTAGGGAAGTGGAGCCAGCAAGGGGAAAGGGAAGGGGTAGAGAAGCCTCGACAGCTTAGTGCTGTTTCTCTGCTGGCTGCAATTTGGGGGATGGGAATTATGGAAAAGCAATGGCACAAGGCAGAAAAGAAAGTAAGAAAATAAGTGCAGGCTAATGTCAAGGAGAAAGGGCTGAAACATTTTTTGATTTCCACAGGTCAGTGTCTCAGCTGTTAAGCTGTGGCTGAAGAAAACAAAGTAGTTTTAAATTACAGGAGTTCTTTTCTGTAGTAAAAATTAAAAAAAATCCCAGAGAAGCACTTACAACTGCAGGGATGGTATTTAACACCATTTAAAACTAATTAGTGTCCCCTAGAATAAGAACTACAGTACACACAGAAATGGGGATGCTACAAGCTCACTGAGAAAGCAGTGAGCAACAGAAACTGAGCTTTGTGTGTCTTCTTGGTGTTTAAATGGGAATTATAAATGCAGTTCTTCCGTTGTTCAAATTTGATCATCAACTTCAGATGATCAGATTTAAAGCAGAGAATTTATCCAGTTCTGCAGCCTGTTCTCAAATGAAGGTGGCAAAAGAAAAGTTGTGAGCTCATTATGCATGATTTTCAGGGCTGCTGCTGGTGGCAAGCATGGGATGTGGGTGAAGACATTGCCGGGATGTGTAGTAGCCACAGTGCACATTTGATTTGCAGATGAGTGGGTTGGAGGCATTGTATCATAAAGCATGGGTAAAAGACTTATTTCATGTTGCTAATCAGCTGTAAAAATCAGAAGGAAATACTTGCAGAGGCAATTATGTGCTTAACTTGAAATTTTATAATGTGTATGAAGCCAAACTACCAAATTTATATAATAGGGGATTTTTTTAAAGCTGTATCAATAAAAATTGCCCACCTATATTCTTTGTAGTCTAAATTTATGCTTTTTAATTGTCTGGGTGCCTGGAGTTAGAAACATGAGGATAAGTAGTTCTCCTGATACACTGTAGTTGGTACATTTATAAATAATTCTTTAAAATATGTATTATAGCCTTCTTATCTCATCCAAAGAAGGCCCTTTTGTTTAGGATGCATTATAGAAAAAGAATATGAAAATTTAGACTCCTGATTTTGTACCATTTATACAAAGTACATTAATTCTTAAATATTTTATGTAAGTAACATAAAATACTATGTTAAGAATGATTTATTCAATATTATTTCAAGTAAACCATGTAACTACAGCCAGAGATTGAGGCTAATAATTACATACTGAATTGCTGCTCTTATTTAACTCAAGGGTTCTTCTAATTTATAATATGAGGTTTTAAAAATTTCATCCACACTTATATTGTTTGATGATCATGTTTTTTATGGAAGAAAATATTCATCTCTGCTGAAGGTGTTACAAGAATTAATACAGCATTATTCCCACCACAATTGTGGACTTCCAGTTCATTCATTGTGTACCTAGTGACTACAGTCAGCTGTAGCAGGCCTACCTAGATTGTATCATACAAGTGGCACAGATTTGTCAGGGATTCTCCAAACAGTAGACACAACTCCAGATTGTTTTCGCACAGTACTGAGGTTCATGACCAAAGTATGACAATGGCTATTGTGATTATGCCCAATTTGGTTATGAGAATGGAGTTAGCACTGAGCAAAGAGTAGGCTCTCCACAGTGGATGTCTGCTCTAAGAGAGGATTTTTTAAAAAAAATAAATGTTATTCACCAAGGTGCAGAACTTATGACCCTTTCTTGTGGTACCAACAATTTCAGACTACGACACCCAGCAAATTTCCTGCACTGGTGTTTCATTGAACATCTCATCTGAGTACACTCCAGAACATTCTAATTGGAAGTTGTAAAAAGCGACTCTTTTTAAAAACAGTGATTTGACAGTTTAGACAGTATTTGGTTTCTAAGACCCCCCCTCTCTCTCCCTCTCTCTCTCTCTCTCTCTCTCTCNCACACACACACACACACACACACACACACAACTTAACATTGGTATCCATTGGATTTTTGGATGGAATTCTGGGAATAGACCGGCAACCATTCAGAAAACCATTTTCATATTTTCAGTAATATGCTTAAGATGACTCTGAACTATATAGTTAGGATAGACATTTTGGAATAAGATTTTATGTCAGTACTTTATTTAGAATGGCAATATTAAAACAGTTTGAACAGAACAATCCTACACCAGAATATCCAAGTCATATAAGAAGTCTTAAAGGAACCTTTGTGTGCTGCTGACATCAATGGCTTTACTTATGTGAAGGGAAGCAGGATCTCTGTATAGATTCCAGGAAATCTGCACACACTCACCCATTTGTCTTTCTAGACTGGCTATGCTAATCCTGAATATTCCAGCTCCCAAGGGAAGAGTCACTGTGTGACTGGTAAACTCTAGACTCCAACCCGTGTGTGTGTGTGTGTGTCTGTTTGCACACATTTATAATCTTGAGGGATTTTTATCTCCAGTGCCCTAATACTTCTCTTGTCTTAATTGCCTTTACATTACTTTTTCCCCTACTTTTCATCTTTCTTCTTATCCTCCTTGGATCATGAGTCTTTTGTGAATTATTGCTATCATTTAACCTTCTTCAAAGAATATATAATACATCCATCTTTCCTTGAAGAAACAGACCCTGAATTTTGCCCCTTCTTTTGCTGAATCCCGCAGCACTTTGCAAATACTGTAGTTTTGTTCTAGCACTTAATTGCCTGGCTATGTGATTTTTTACTTATATTTTCTCCTTTGCCAGATTTTTAGTTAAGTAAAAAGACTGGAGTTGTGAAATTGTAGCCCAGTCTTAACATAATCTTGGTGACTACAGGTTGAAGTAAACATTAAGTGAACGAAAGAATAAAGTTCTGAAAAGGGAAGATGTTAATGTATTAATTGCAGTCAAAAATTACTGATGAATCACTTTGGAAAAGCAGTCACCTTTTACTTTCTCTTCTATGAGAAGATGAACACCATTCATAACCTTTCCAATTTCATTAATGCATTGCTGATGTCAGAGACTGATCTCTGAGGTCTTCTGATAATGCTTTGAAAGAGCAAGAGGAATACAGGCACTTAGTATTATTATTTCACCATATTTGTTTGGACATGTGAATGATAAGAATGGTTTGTTAAGTTTTACCCTCTAGAAAACAGTGATAATAAAATTGGTGCATTTCTCTGCCCCTTGCACTACCGCTATAGTCACTGCATTTCCAAAAACTTCCCTGGCACAGTTTGAAGACAACACTTCTACAAAACAGAACGGTGATTTGTATTTTAACTCTAGATTAGGAACTATACATATTGTAATAGCAGAATATTGCCAAAAAAGAAAAATGCTAGTCAAAAATTCCTGATTTTCCCGTTTTCAATTTTAGACATTTACCAGTTTAGGAAGTACTTCACATATGCAGTGTTTATGAAAGAAGATGCTTGCAATGTGGTTTTGGAAACAACTGCTTTATACTATTGAGAGAAATGGAAATTAAGTGAAGTGTGCCTGCATGTCATGATTGCACACATAAGGCAAGCGGCTTGTGATTCAATAGGTCTTTGTGTCTGCTGCAGATAAATGCATTAAAATTATGTTTCTTCAAAAATTAAGGTAGGCGTTTTACTTCCCTGATAGTTGAGATCCACGCATCCTTTAATTCACTGCATTTCCCTTAAGGGATTATATTGTTAGTCATTTTTTGAGATAGTTATTTTGTGAAATACAGTTTCTTTTAAAATTAACCTGGTATATATTTCCTATAAAAGTCAACTGGCTCTTGAAGTAAGAATTAGTGTAATTAAAAAATAAATTTTCCTGGGGTTTAAAGATAGTTCAGTCAGTAAAATATTTGCCACATACAACCTGAATTAAATCCCAGAAACCGTAATAAAAAGCTAGGAATTTGGAGGTGTTGTAAATCAAGAACTGGGGAAGTGGAGATCTAAGAATTTCTAGCCTACCTGGTAAGCTGCATGCCAATGAGTGATGCTGTGTCAAAAAAAATAAAATAAAATAAAAAGATCGATGGCTGTCTTGATGCATATCATCTGAGGTTGACCTCTGGCCTCCACAAGCACATATACACACGTTCTCCCCCCTAATAATCACATAATCACACACTCTCTCTCTCCATCTATATATACACACCTATTTTTAAAAATAGCATATGCTGGGCTTTCAGATTATGAACCCAAAAGATCATGAAGCTGTCTTTTGAGCTGTCCTTTGATATAAAAATGGTATCACTAATATATTTTAATTTCTTACATTTGCAATACTTGGTAAATGCTATATTGAGTAGAAAAATAAGTAACAAGATTAATGATTTGATATTTTAGTTTCTATCAATATCCATGAAAAGTTCTCAATTCAGTTTCCTAATGTACTCATTTAATGTATCAGAGATTTAATTTCTTTATTTAATATCAGAGATACATTAAGATTTCTACATGTGTCACTACATTGAAGTGAAAACAGTAGTGTGCATGGAGTTGAGTTTGTAGAATGACTCAGGAACCTTTCACAAGTAAGTAAACTTGACTCATTAATAAGCTGGGAATTGCACCTGTGATAATGGAGTTGCGTTCAATAAGATTGCTTCTATTGATACTTAGCACATTTGTCACATTATGCTAGAACATTAATAAGTGTTAGTAATTTTTTTCCTCTCTCAAACTTCTCCTTTTGGTGGTTCAAAACAGTGTTGTTGCTTTTTTCATTGAAATCCACATAGTGCAGAGATTTATGTTTGTTATAAAGTATTCTTCTAATGTGATTGACACATATTATAATATTTTTATAATTGTGCGCAATAAAAGACATGATAATCTAGGTTCAACATAAAGCTAACAGCCAATGTTAAACTGAATCTTCCTGTCGGTCCATATGTTTTCATTGTTGATGCTGCCTTTTGTCTTTTAATTGTCCACAGAAAAGTCTGGACTACACTTTACTTATTCTTCTTGGCAGGAGGATGGAGAATACAAACAAGGAAAAGTGACACCTGAGATGTTAGGCAGGCTGCAGCTGAGGCATCAGCTGCCATCTTGCTTTGTGTGTGTGTGTGTGTGTGTGTAAAGGAAAAAAAATCATTGTTTATAAACATTCTTTCCTTAATTTATTTATTGATGTGTAAATATTAATTTCAAGACCAGGAGTATACTGAGTATTTGGTTGTAATGTGTTGTGTGTGAAATTCTTTCTTTAGTGAATGTAACCCTGTAAGATAAAAACAGAAGCAAACAAACAAACCCGAACAAGGAAGGAACTCTGTTGGAATTTTTAAGAAAAGTTTCTGTTATTTCTATGTAAATATGGTTGGAATTCTAAAGCAAAGCACAACTCAAACTAATGGTGTGAATTGCCATGTATCAAGTATAGTAGGGCAGTTACTCTCCTTTATGAAGAATGGTCCATCAACATATACAACATGGAAGTCTTTCAAATTATGCATTAGAAATGAAATAATCTTTCACTGGGACACATATTTTTATTAAGGTTTAAAATCTGCCCATGTTAAAATTGTTCTTTACAGCTGCAGTATTCTTGATTATTGAATAAAAAAGTTCTTTTTATATAAATTCAGCATGTGATTATTATTTATCTGTTTGTTTATCCTATCTTTACATTTTTATTGCTATGCATCCATTTAAAAGATTCTCTTTCAATATTGAGATTTTTGAAATCACTTAAAAATCTTATTCTTGACATAACCATAAGGAATTGGTAATATTTTAGATTGTGATTTAATTATTTGAACTTCTCTGTGAATTTAAAGAAGAACCATCCAACCTCATGAGTTTGTGTACATTTTGAATTTTATGAATAAAAGACAGTATCTTTAGATTTCTATACTGATGGAGGCATGACTAATACTTCAAATAGATCAGCCCAGTGGTGGATGATTCATCTCAGCCTGGAAAGCTGTCCTTTGGATGTCTTTGCTTATAGGCAACCAAGCTATTTGAGTTAAATTGTTTCCAAGTCTTTTAAACTCCGCTGCATTATACAAAATGAAGATTATATTTGGAGGTTTGCCTTGCAAAGGCGTTCTCTTCATAGGACAAAGGATTTTCTTTCATATCTGTTTTAAATCACTTAGAAGAAAAGGATGGCTTTGTTGGCATTTCTTTCACTGGAGTATGACAATACGCATCGAGCCCCCAGCTTCTTTTTTTTTATTTTATTTATTTTTTTTTATTTTTTTTAACTTTAACATATAAACATTATATTTTTATATAACATAAACATAAAATTACATATAACAAAATAGGTATTAAGCAAGAGTTACAGTTACAATATTTATATCTAGTTTATCTTTTATCAAAACTAAGGAAAACTATAACTATAAATGCTTCAATTCCATAAAAGACCTGAGAAAGGAGATAATATTACCTAAGTAAACAGGAAGTGCATTATAAGCAACTTCCAAA